>ML241969.1:0-16917 GCA_005239495.1 Nicotiana undulata
TATTAATAGTTGATCGACTGTACTAAGACCATAAAACTCCGGAGTGCCTCACACCTTCTCTCGTGTTAACAGAATTCCTTATCCGGTCTTCCGATTTTGCGGACTTTAGAACATAATCAAAATTACCTCGATTTGGGATTTAAAATAAACTAGTGACTTGAGATACCCAAATAATATCCTAAGTGGCGACTCTGAAACTAAATAAATAATCTCATTTCGAATAATGTAACTTTAATTGGAAAAACTCTCAATCCCCTCGGGGAAAAGGATTGAATTTTTTGCCCTGCGAAAGAGGGGCAGCTGTGAGCACATAATTTTTGCCCTGCGAAAACGTTCCTAAAAATCCACAAATTAAATTTCAATTTTTTTTGAATTTATAGAATTCAGCTGCATTCATATTTAATATTATAATATTATGAAAAATACCATTAAAATGTTCAAAATTTCATGCATTATATTTTAAGGTTTTTATTTGCGTTTTTAGGATTTAAGCTGTTAATTAATTGCATTGTTAAACAAAAATCACAAAATAATGGTAATTTTTACATTTCTTGCTTTTAGATTTAAATTAGTATTTTTCTCTCATAAATTTTAAGTTAATTAATTATTTAATTGGTAAAATAAATAATTAATTTCCAATCAAATTATATTTAAATTAGAATTTAATTAATTTGAGTAGGATTTAAAATTAAAGGAAAAGAAAAGAAAGAAAAAAGAAGAGAAGCCATTTTCCACTTCAAAATACTGGGCCAAATTCTAATAGCCCAGTCGCCCTAAGTCACCCCAAGCCCAGACTTCCCAAAAATCCGGTCCAGCACCCAGTCTAAGTGATACGGCGGTGTTTTGTCACGTTCAATCGCGGCCATTCGTTGATCAAGATCAACGGATATGAACTGAAGCCCCCTCCCCCTTAAAATTGTTCGAAATTCCCCCTCCTACTCCTAGAGACCTCCTCAGACTTCATCTCATTCATTCTCTGTCTCGCCGCTGCCGTTAATTGCCCCACGGCGGCGGTCCGTCGCCAAACCACCCCAAATTTTCACCAGACAATCCTCAGCCTTCCTCCATAACTAATCCCCCATTAATTTTCCCAAAATCCTCACCAAGGTCGCCGAATTTAAAATCTGAGATTACAGAAAACCTAAGGTAATCTCTTTCTGATGTTTTCTTTTACTCGTTTTGGACTCGAATTTACGAGAATCAATTTCTCTTAATACGAGCAATCGATTAATGCTAGTTTGAGCCCATTTAGATGTCGCGGAGGTGTGGTCGAACACTACCTACCGGTCAAGTTCCAATCACCCCATTTTTGTAGTTCGAAGGTATCTTTTACTTACCAACATTACCATTTTTCAATGTTCCACCTTCGTTTATTTTACTGGCTGCATTTTTTTTTATCTTGAAGAAATGTTTAAGTTTGCTCGATTATTGACTATTGTGTGCATTAATTGCTATTATTAGCTTTGTTTTTTCATAACTGGAATAAGATATTGATGATCATTCCTTTTAGCTTTTGACTTGATTCTACAGCAAGTTGTAGTTCATAAGGACTAAGTTAGAATTTCGAATTATTTTCAATTGGTAACTAGTGGTGCATAGTTTCAATAGAATGGATCAGTTGCTTTGGTTGAGAGTGTGAATTAGGCTAAGAATCAGGCCCAATCTGAGTTTGGTTTAAAATCTGACAGAAAGAGTAAAAATGAAGATTTAGAAAGGGCATTAAGGGGTTTTGACTTGAGGAATCTTTTCCGTTACAACTAAAAGAAGTTTCTAAAAGAAAGAAAAGGGTTGGTCTGTGCAAAAGAAAACAGAAAAAACTCAGATTTTGGGGCCTAGAAGTCTAATAACAAAAGTTTTAAAGGTAAAAGTGAATTAGAAAATCAGGTTTTTGTTGCCCTAAAATCTTCTATCAAAGGATCCTTTTCTCATTTATTAAGGGGACCTTAGACAGAAAATGAGTCACGACTGCTAGAAATTTAGGTTTTTCTTTGAAATCTGAGTGTAATAGCTGTTTAAAACACTCCTAAATCAGAGATATAGTTAAAAAGGAAAGATTGAAAGTTTCTTCTAATCTCTTTGGATTCTTGAATCATTTCTGGGTCCTAAGTTTTGTTTGGTGTGAAGAAATTGATGGTTTTATTGCTGTTGTTCTGTTGTTTATCTAGGATTCAAACTGCCATCCTGATTTTTGTTGTTTCTATGTTTTGAGCTCTTTCGTTAGCTATAATCCTTTGTCTTTACTTGGAAAAAATTCAGCTTCATTTACATATTTAGGTACACACCTCTCACTTGTATTCAGTTTTGATCCATATTGAAATAAAGGCTGCTTGTCTCTGAAGTTATTTGCCGCAGTGTTTAATCTTGTTGTTTGTTTGGTTCTGAACATAAATTGGATGTTAGCTTCAATACAATAATTATATGAAGATTGTTATAGATTTGCATATTAAAGACAGATTGTTAGCAGTGATTTGTGACCTTTAAATGTCTCTCTGGTGTTATTGAACTAACATTAGTCTCTTAATTGAATAACTTTGTTGGAGGATCGACAGTAGAATTAATATGATTATGTAATCCCTCCAAGACTGAATCTGATGAGAAGCATGTAAAGTTAATAAGAACATATGAAATTTGGATAGCTATAGGTCATTTGGTTAAAGATCATTTGGAATCAAAAGCATGCGAATCTGTTATTTATTCTAAATCTTAGTAACATTGAATGTAATCGTAACTGGTATTGTAATCTGTTATAAAATTAAGTGTGTCCATGTTGCTTCTTCTATTCTGTTCTGTAATATGTCAAATATGTTGATAGTTCAATATGATCAATGTTAAAAGCAATATAATTTTAGTCTCTTGCTTCAAAATAATGACTACAATATTTCGACTATTCTTCTTTGGACAAACATTATGGATGCAATTAAAGTTAAACGTAGAGATTTATCTTATTGGATAAACAGAATGATGATCGGAATTTACGTTTCTGGATTATTATAATCTGATGTGGATTTTGGATGAATTTATGATGATAATTTAGGCTATGTTGTAAAGAGATTTGTTGTTAAATTTAATCTGTGTCTCCCTTACTTCACGTTATTGAACTGAGTAATAGATTGGTCCATTTTTGAAATCTCCAAATGATTGAGGGGATAATTAATAAGGGTCTGCTTGAGACCCAAATGGGCGAAATCTGTCAAGGCCCAGCTACTCTGTGGCCTGGGCTCTAATTAAGCCTAATTTGCAAGACTAAACCTTTGAATACATAGCTACCCCCACTCTGGTTGGAACAGAAGCTTAAAACTATGTAGTTCCTTATAAGATTTTAAACGCGCATCCCATACCATTTCATTTATCCATATGCAAAGACTTTGCAATAATCTCAAAGTAGTTTTAGGAAGAGATGGTAGAATCAAAAGCATCGTAGTTTGCTTTAGGTGGTAATTAAATAGTCACGACTATGGGTACGGTTCCCTTGGCATATCCGTGATATATAATCCCCAATTCGGATGTGCATTTCATTTGACCCGACCATAACTCCAAATAATAATAAAGATAAACATGTTATAGATCACTAGCGTGTTTCACGTGATGTGATTCGCAATGTGTACAAAAATAATAGGAGCGTAACGTCGCGACTTGTTTAAACAAATTCCATAAAATACTAGAAGTGGTCAAAAGTAAAAATGCACAATAGGTTCAAATAGGTACTAAATTAGATAATAAGGCCAATTATTAATAGTTGAATAACTGCGTTAAAACTATGGAACTTGGGGTTGCCTTACATCCTCTCTCGGGTTAACAAAATTTCTTACTCGGTCTTTTGATTTCGCGAACTTTAAAACATAGTCAAAATTTTCTTGATTTGGAATTTAAAATAAACTGTTGACTTGGGACACACCAAAATAATATCTTAAGTGGCGACTCTGAAACTAAATAAATAATCGCATTTCGAATAATGTCACTATAATCGGAAAAACTCCCAATCCCCTTGGGAAAAAAGAGGTGTGATAGTTGTGACATGTGATAAATGTATTTTTTAAAGTAAACACTATGAATAATATATTGTTATGATTTCGGATTCGCTTGCGAGGCTCGATTACGATAAATAATAAATTTAGTTTCGATCACGCATTTGCTTGCGTAGCTTGGGTATGGCGATTTTATATTATTCAACACATCTTTTAATAAATGCAAGCAATAAAAGTTGATATAGGCAAATCATGAAAACTAAATAAGATATAATTTATTCAAATTAATTCAAGCCAATTTTAGTCTATAGAAGCTATCGTGCTAGAACTACGGGATTCGGGTAATGCCTTTTACCTTTTTTCGGTCATTAGAATTTCTTATGAAGTCTTTATTTTTGCAGACCAATAATAAAAGAGTCAAATCTTCCTTTAAATAGGAATTCAAATGAAAGGTGACTTGCAACACTCAAAAATTAATCCAAGTGACGATTCTGAACTATAAATCCTTATTTCAAATTGTCCTTTTAATTAGAAAAAATCTTTTAACTCTAACCCATAACATATTGTCACGACCCAAACTACAAAGTCGTGATGGCGCCTATCACAGTACTAGGCTGGCCAACTCATGATCCAAACACGAAATACTCTATTTCAATAATCTATTTTTAACCATTTAATCAATAAATCTTTATAAGAAAATCCGAAACAAGGAAAAACAAATGCGGAAATAACAGCCCGACACCGAGTGTCACTAGTCATGAGCATCTTCTGATAGTGCTAGGTCCAATACAGTCCAAAAAGAAAACAAAAGAAGTCTAATAGTAATAATTAATGGAAGATAGGAGGGAGAAGGACAAGGTTACGGTCGCCACGAGCTACCTTGCTTACACCGGAATCAGCTGAGGATAATCAGCACTCACTCGAACGTCCCGTGATACCTCGAACTTACTTGACGAGGAATCCTTTCTCGCGAACAAACACAACCCCTACACACACCTAGGATCCGCACACAAAGTGTAGGGTGTCACGACCCAATCCAAAGGGCCGCGACGAGTGCTCGAATCCTACCTGTCAAACACCCCTAAGCATGCGTTTAAGCTATAAACCTTATTAACATCAGCTGAATTACGAGGATAACATACATGACGGGAATTTGGAGGCATATGTACATATACGTGCGAAATACATGGGGTGATCCGACAAGGCTGCTATAGGAAACTACATATCCAAAACTGGAAGCCGGCAGGCCATATACTATCCAACTATACATGTCTGAATAACTTTGTAAATTTTGAAACATTTATAGTGTATGCACGTGCATATAAATGTCGTGTCATGCACGTGTATATAAATGGCGTGTCATGCATAGGGATAGGTGTACATAACATCATCACGCATCTTAGGGCATCCTATCATATTGTCCGGGCATTGTGGGCAACATCATCACATATACCAAAAGATCAGGTGGTGGTTCGTATATAACACCGTAACCTTTTTCCATATCCCATATATATATATATTTATATATATACGCGATGGGTCGGTGTAAATGAATGCGATGCATGAAATGCATAAGAAATACGTTAATAAGATATTTCGGAATGCCATATAAATCAATATACCTTTCGGATAAACTTTATTAAATACGTGTTTTTCTAAGACCCACGAATAGATGATAGAATGATAAGACATGGGAGAATAATAATAAATACATCTCTAGCATTTCTACGAGTAGAGTAATTAATGAAAATTGTGCGTTTGCTCGTTTCTTCTGTATAATTTGGATCATGCCAAAAAGAAATAAGAAATGACTTTAACATACCTGGAGTAACGAATATTCCATATAATATTCTTGGAAAAAATTACACTGTACTCCTTTAGACCTGCAAAATTTTATGTTACTACGATTCTTAAAAATTCTCGTTGGAACCTTGAGGAGAATTTGATCGTTGTTTAATGAAGTGTTAGAATCAGAACTTTGTTTGAAAATTTCATGAGAATGGCAACGTTCGGTTATCTTAACTATCAATTAATTTCCTAAGTACTAATTGTAGTGAATGATTACTATTTTGATTGATGGTATACCAAATATAAGAATGAAGTGTTCCTTACTTTGCTAACTTGGTTTCCACCTATTAAAATGACTAAAGACTCATTTGGTTTAGATTGTGGCCAGTTGCTACGTTTTTTAAGGATGGGGTGGGAATTATTAATCTTTATTCACTTATTAGGTAATGTTTTTTTACCCGGTAATTAACCAATTATAAATTAAGAATTATCTCAAATTATCTAAAAATACTACTCCTTTTTAATATACGTTATACATCATACTATCACGGTCATATGGTACCTTGTATGGTACTAGTCCATAAATATTAGGTGTTATTGCTCGCCCCGTATTTTATCCCAAATCGACAACTTTCAACGAAACTTGTTTTCTTTAATTCATGTACCCTTTATCCTTCATGACACTTACTTGTCGCTTGTTATAAATAGCATAAATATGTTAATCTCAAGATAATCTCATCCTCGAGTCTATGTCGATTAACCGAAGACGAAACTTTAACGTATGAAAACGCGAGTTGTAACATCCTTTGTCCCTTAGAAACATTCGTCCTCGAATGTGTAACTCCTCGGGATCTATATAACTTTGGCAGAGTCGCCTTTGTAATGACGCTACTACCAACTCTTCTTGTAGAAAATTCATAATTTAACGTCACATAGGACCAAAATCATAAATAACGACAATGACCTCACACGACCAATGGCAATAACTAACACAAGAATCCATACATGTACCTTAAGGTTGTGACGTCTTAGTCGGACCCTTCTTTGGATGAGGAAATAAGTAGGGATATCAAACTTCATGTCTTCCTCGGCCTCCCAAGTCATTTCTTCCACATTGTTGTTTCTCCAAAGTACTTCCATCGAAGCTACATCTTTAGTTCTCAATCTCCGAACCTGTCTGTCTAATATAGCAATGGGAGTTTCTTAATATGATAACTGCTCTATGACCTGAACGTCGTCAACTGACACAACTCTGGAAGGATCTCTGATACATTTACGGAACATAGACACATGAAAGACTTGATGTACCGATTCCAAGTTAGAAGGCAAATCCAACTCATACGCTACCTGGCCTACCTTGCGTATGATATTATATGGTCCAATGTACCGAGGGCTAAGTTTTCCCCTTTTTCCGATCCTCATAACGCCATTCATTGGCGATACCTTTATGAATTTCGATTGCCTGCTATACCAATTCTGGTCCTACTAACGTAGTTTCCCAACATCGAACAACCCTATTGGTGACCTACACTTCCGCCCATAAAGAGCTTCGTATGGAGCCATCTGAATATTGGAATGATAGTTATTATTATATGCGAACTCAATAAGCGACAGATGATCATCCCAACTACTTTTGAAGTCTATCACATTAGCTCGTAACATATCCTCAAGTGTCTGAATAGTACGCTCAGCATGTCCGTCTGTCTAGGGATGAAATGCTGTACTAAGACTTACCTGAGTCCCTAACCCTTTTGGGAAGGACCTCTAGAAATTAGCTGTAGATTGAGCTCCCCTATCCGAGATAATAGATACAGGGACACCATGCAGTCGTACTATCTCATGATATAAAGCCTGGCGTAATCCTCTGCGGAATATGTAGTCCTAACGGGCAGAAAATGGGCTGACTTTGTAAGCCTATCAACAATCACCCATATAGAATCGAACTTTCGTTGGGTACGCGGTAAGCCTACGATAAAATCCATATTAATTACTTCCTATTTGCAAGTCGGAATCTCCATAGCCTGCAATAATCCATCGGGCTTTTAATGCTCAATCTTAACCTGCTGACAGTTAGGGCACTGAGCAACAAACTCCGCTATATCCTTTTTCATTCTGTCCCACCAATATACCTTCTTAATATCATGATACATCTTTGTTGCTCCTGAATGGATAGAATAACGAGAATAGTGAGTTTCTTCCATAACCTGCCGACGCAGCCCTGCAACATTAGGGGCACATAATCGTCCTCGATACCTGCAGACTCCATATCCTGTAATTTCGAACGGTGTCTTCTCCTTCTGAGGGGTAGTATCCTTATAATGAACTAACACAGGATCCCCGTACTGTTGTTCCTTTACTTCAGTTACTAAAGAGGATGTTGTCGTTTCCTAAATAGTAATTCTAGTATCATCTGAGTCCAGTAACCGAACTCCAAGACTAGCTAGCTGATGAACCTCACGGGCTATTCCCCTCTTTTCTCGCTATAAATATGACAGGCTACCCATAGATCTACGGTTGAGGGCGTCGGCTACCACGTTTGCCTTACCCGGATGGCGTAAAATATCAACATCATAGTCTTTAAGTAGCTCCAACCATCTTCTTTGACGTAAATTCAATTCCTTTTGCCTAAAGATATACTGGATGCTCTAATAATCCGTACAAATATCAACATGAATTCCATACAAGTAGTGCCTCCACATCTTTAGTGCCTGAATTATTGCGGCTAACTCTAAATCGCGGGTCAAGCAATTCTTCTCGTGCTTTCTTAGTTGTCTAGAAGCATAAGCTACAACTTTACCATGTTGCATCAGCACACAACCCAATCCAACGCCCGAAGTGTCATAATAGATCACATAACCATCGGTCCCTTCTGGGAGCGTTAGAACCGGTGCTGAAGTTAATATGTCCTTCTGTGCCTAGAATCTCTGTTCACAAGCGTCAATCCATTGAAACTTTGCTCCCTTCTGATTCAACTTTGTCAAAGGTGCTGAAAGGGAAAAAAATCCCTCTACAAATCTTGTAATAGCCTGCCAAATTGAGAAAGCTACGAACCTCTGTCGGTGTTGTGGGTCGAGGTCAAGTCTTTACTGCCTCAATCTTTTGTGTATCCACCCAGATGCCTTCTCCCGAAATGATATGCCCAAGGAAAAGCTACAGAGTTCAACCAGAATTCACATTTAAAGAATTTTGCATACAACTTCCCTTTTTGTAGAACTCTGAGCACAATACGCACAAGATCTGCATGCTCAGCCTCTGAATATAATTACGAACAAATCTAAAAAGATCCTGAACACACGGTTCATCAAATCCATGAATACTGCTGGGGCATTGGTAAAATCAAACGACATAACACGAAACTCAAAGTGCTCGTATTTGGTCCTAAATGTTGTCTTCGGAATATCTTCCTCTTTAACCCTTACCTGATTGTACCCGGACCTCAAGTCTATCATTGAAAAACACTTGGCACCTTGCAACTGATCAAATAAATCATCAATCTTCGGGAGCGGGTACTTATTCTTGTCGTCACCTTATTCAACTGTCTATAATCAATACAGATCTGTAAGGAACTATCTTTCTTCCTTACAAATAAAACAGGTGCTCCCCAAAGTTATGTACAAGGTCTAATAAAGCCTTTCTCAAGCAAGTCCTTTAGTTGTTATTTCAACTCTGCGGGGGCTATTCTATAGGGAGGAATAGATATTGGATGAGTATCTGGTAGTAGGTCAGTAGAAAACTCAATTTCTCTCTTTAGCGGGAGACCTGGAAGCTCATCGGGAAACTCATTAACCACTGGGATGGACAGAATGGTTGGTGACTCTATTTCCATATCCTGAACCCGAACTAAGTGATAAATACAACCCTTTTTGATCATCTTCCTGGCCTTGAGATAGGAAATAAATCTACCTCTCGGCGACGCCGTATTACCTTTCCACTCCAAAATAGGCTCCCTTGGAAATTGAAATGGGACTATCTTTGATCTACAATCAGCGTTGACATGACAAGAAGCCAACCAATCCATACCCATTATAACATCAAATTCTACCATATCTAACTCGATTAGGTCCACTACCGCTACGGTAGATCGAGTATGAACTACTATTATAAAACCCCTATATACTTTCTTAGCTATCACTGAGTAACCAACAGGTGTAGACACCTCAAAAGGTTTAACCAATTCAAGTTTTATTCCAAACTTACTAGCAACCATCAGAGTATCATATGATAAGGTGGGACCTGGGTCAATCACTACATTACATCATATGAGGAAACTGATAATATACCTGTAACAACATCAGGTGATGACTCCTGATCCTGTCGTCCTGCCAACGCATAAATGCGGTTCTGAGGACTGCTTGAGCTCGATGCTCCGCCTCTGCCTCAACCACAACTCATTGGAGCTTGTGGACCTTGCCCAAGGGGGCGTACTGATGATGATGAACAAACTACAAATCCTGCAAGCTGAGCTATGCTTGCATCACCTCTCGTCAAACATCCCTAATAACATGGCCCGGTTAACCACAAGTATAACAAACACACGGTCCCATACGCCACTGCCCGACATGCGGCTTACCACACTGAGTACATTGTGGAAAGGGTAGCCTTATCTGACTTGACTCACCCCTATACTAAGAACCTGAGGCCTTGGAATTCTGACCAGACCCCGGATACCTCGGGTACTATTGCCTCTGACCACCTCGAAACTCACCAGAAGGACCTGAAGACCTTGCTCTCTTATTTTGGGCCCCATCATGCTCACGATCGGCCCTCTGTTTCTGCTTACGATCCTCTACACCCTGAGCGTATGTCTGAATACGATAAATATCCATGTCTGGTTGAAGTGAGACCGACATACAATCGTTAAGCAAGTGCAGCTCTAATTCCATCACGAACCAGTGAACCCGATCCTACATCTTAGATACAATAGTGGGAGCATACCTAGCAAACGAATCAAACTGAAGACTGTACTCCCGAACACTCATGTTACCTTGCTGAAGTGTCAAGAACCTATCAACTCTGGCCCGTCTAAGCTCTGGTCGCAGATAATGACGGAGAAAAGCTTCTATAAACTCCTGCTATACTGCTGGAGAGGCATCCTCACCTCTGGACAATTCCAAAGACTCGTACCAATTAACTATAACATCTCGAAGTCTATAGGAAGCTAGTTCAACTGACTCAGTCGCAGTGGCCTTCATTACCCTTAACATCCTTTGCATTCTATCAATAAATACCCGAGGGTCCTCGTTTGGATCTGCCCTAGTGAATATCAGAGGGTCTAAATTAATGAAGTCACGAACCCTCGCACTGAGAGACCTATCTACATGACCAATACCTACTTCCTGACGCCGAGCCTGTGCGGCTACTAATCGAGTTAATAGCTAAATAACATCTCATATCCTGACCCAATGCATCTGGCTGAGAGGCTGAACGTACCAGGGCGGGCGTTGGTTCCCCTCAGAACCCTTCTACAAAGGGTAGGGTATGTGATGTTTGAGATGGAATCTCACTATGGGACTCTCTCCGAGTCCTGGTAACTCGTGGCGCTCGACTAGTAGTCTCGCCAGCCACGAACTTTCCCTTCTAGACGATTGTAGTCTTAGGAGGCATTGCTGAAAAGGTGACATATGGTTAGGAACATGAATTCTTATATCGCACGATCAGAGATAAAAAGAGAGGATAACATCCTATATGTCCTGTAGCCTCCTGTCTATAAGTGTGGTGCACAACACACCCATAAACAAGACTCTACTAGACACGGTCTGTAGACAACCCTAGGACAAAACTGCTTTGATACAACTTTTGTCACGACCAATTGAAAGGCCGCGACGGGTGCCCAAATCCCACCTGTCAAACACCCCTAAGCA
Source organism: Nicotiana undulata (assembly GCA_005239495.1). Lineage (NCBI taxonomy): Eukaryota > Viridiplantae > Streptophyta > Magnoliopsida > Solanales > Solanaceae > Nicotiana > Nicotiana undulata. The sequence goes on from ML241969.1 coordinate 11,615, forward strand.
TGCGTCTAAGCTATAAACCTGATTAACATCAGCTGAATTACGAGAATAACATACATGAAGGAAACCTGCCTAAAAGTCATATGTACATATACATGCGAAATACGTGGGGCGAGCCGACAATGACGCTTTAGGGAACTACATATCCAAAACTGGAAGCCAACAAGGCCGACTCTCGCTGACCAAGGATCTCGCTGAACAAGGATCCTAAGAAGGGGGACCGTCGGCTTGCCTACCTGTACCTGCGGGTATGAAACACAGACCCCTAAAATAGAGCGTCCGTACGAATAATGTATTGAGTATGTAAGGCATGAAAATGAGTACATAAGATACATAGATGAAGCATGGAATAAAGAAATCCACCTGTAAGTCTGAATAACTTTGTAAATTTTGAAACATTTATAGTGTCATGCACGTGCATATAAATATCGTATCATGAACGTGTATATAAATTCCATGTCATGCATAGGTATAGGTATACATAATATCATCAAGCCTTTGAGGGCATCCCATCATATCGTCTCGGCAACTGTGGGCAACATAATCACATATACCAACTGATTAGGTGGTGGTGCGTATATAACGCTGTAACCTTTTCCCGTATACCATATATATATATAATGCCACATGGTCACGGGTCAGTGTATATGAATGCGATGCATGAAATGCATAAAGATACGTTAATAAGATTTTATCGGAATGCCATAAAAATTAATATACCTTTCAGATAAACTTTATCAAATACGTATTTTTCTGAGACCCGTGAATAGATGATAGTTAATAAGACTTATGAGAGAACAAGAATAAACACATCTGTAGCATTTCTACGAATAGAGTAATTTATGGAACTATGTGTTTGCTCGTTTTTTCTGTATAATTTGGATCATGCCAAAAAGAAAGAAGGAACGGCCTTAACATACCCGGAGTAGGAAAAAATCCGTATAATATACTTGGAAAAGATTGCACTGTACTTGTCACGACCCCAAATCCTAACATGCCGTGATAACGCCTATCGTGGAACTAGGATAGCCAACCATCACATAACTACTCACTTGTTCTTATTATAATAGTTCAAATATCAATAATAACAACAAACAAAATATTAAATAATTATGCCCCAGTAATAATCTAACAGTCTAAACAAACTTCCCAAGACTGGAGTCAACATGGTCACGAGTATCTAAGAAATAAAACAAACTCTACTAATGTCTTAAACAATGTCTCCGAAATAAATACTAATACTAATAAGAGAAGGGAAATGGAGAAGCTGCAGACGCTGAACAGCTACCTCGAAATCCCGTAAGCTGCTGAATACGAACGAAGACAGCTATTGCTCCGAACCGGTACCTGGATCTGTGTACAAAGGCACATGGAGTAATGATGAGTACGTCAACTCAGTAGTAATGAAAAAATATCACAGTCTGAAGTATATGACGCACAACACAAATACACTAATCCACAAAAACAGTAAAACATCAAGTCTCAATACAATATACAAAATTTAGAAAACCATTTTCCTTAAAAATCCTTTGAAACAAGTAAAAGTTTTCCAATGTTTTTCCCAGTAAATCTCTCAAAAATATGAGTTTGAAAAATGAAGTAAATCATAGTAAAAAACTCAATGAAATATCATCATAAATCTGCCCCTCGGGCCATAATCATCTCTCATAAAATTTTTCTCAGCACCTCACCATCACTTAGTATCAGCCCCCCGGGCAACCTCACAGTCACTCAGTATTAGCCCCGCGTGCAACCTCACATTACTCATCACTCGCACTCAGTAGGTACCTGCGCTCACAATATTGGGCCGCGGCCTCACTCAACCAGACACTCTCAACATGCCACTCGGGCCATAAATATACCGGGTTCTCAACCCAAAACAATGTTTCATTTTCAAGAAATAAAATCAAAATACTCTGAGTGTCAAAACAATTATCAAGAAAAGACTGAGTGAAAATAATAGCATATTAAGTGAGGAAAATAGTAAAAACAACCCCAAGGGGTAAACAGATCGGCACTAGGCCCCAAACATGGCTTACAACCCAAAACATATCAAAAGATATCAATAATATTAAGCATAGGCTTAAAAATCGGTTTCGCAACTCAATAATTTCCTAAAAAGGAATATATTTCCAAATTTCCAATCTTTGCATTCCAAAATCCGTGAAAGGATGCAAGGTCCGGGGTTTCATACCCTCAGGACAGGATTTAAAGACATTACTTACCTCAAATTAGCCCGAAAAGCTACTTTGCGACCCGCTTGCCTCTCGTATCAAATTCCGAGTGCTCCAAATCTACAAAGATCAGATTTTTATCATCAAACTATGCTAAGGGAGTGAATTCCAATTGAAAAGTACCAATTTTTGCACAAAACCCGAAATTTGCTAAAACCCGACCCTCGGGCTCGCATCTCAGAACTCGACAATTTTTATACCAAAATGTTCTTCATCATCCCACGAGTCCGTACATATAAAGAACGCTAAAATCGGAGTTCGTTTGACCCCTCAAATCATCCCTAGAAGGTCTCGTAATCTCAAGCACTAACTCCACCTTTTTCTACTGATTTTCATGGATTAAACACTGATATTTTGTTCCTTAATCACCTATAATCAAGTTTTAGGGTCCAAAATACTTACCTCAACGAAGAACAATGATTTTCCCTCTTCAAAATCGCCTCAAAGCTCTTTTCCCATTCAACAATGGTGTAAAAATAGGTATTGGTCGCGGAAGGGTTTAATTTAATACCGCCCAGTTATTCTTCACTGCGAACGCGGCCCACTTCCCGCGTTCGCGGAGCATTATTTTCCTAGGCCACAAATTTGATCTTTGCGAACGCGGTCGACATACCGCGAACGCATAGCTTCCCCAGACAACCCATCGCGATCGCACCCCCAGGCCCGCGAACGCACAAAACAAAAGGCTTGGGGTCCCTCATATGAACCTAACCCTATGCGAACGCATCTCCGCACCCGCGTTCGTACTGCCTAAACCCTCTAACTCTCCGCGTTCGCATCTGCCTAACCGCGAACGCACATACCAAATTCCCTCAGGCTCCAATTTACCCTATGCGAACGTGACACCCCATCCGCGAACGCATAGGGTAAATTCCTCTGCAGAAAACACCAGCAAGACAACTCTTTCTCTAAGTCCAAATGAGTCCGTTAACCACCCGAAATCAATCCCGAGCCCCTCAGGACCCCAACCAAATATACCAACACATCATAGATGATCATTCAAACTTAGTTGCATTCTTAGAACACCAAAAATAACATCCAAACACCAAAATCACGTCGGATTCAAGCCTAAGAACTTTTAAATTTCTAAAATCCACCAACGATGCCGAAATTATCCAAAACAACTCCGATTGACCTGAAATTTTGCAGACATATCCAAAATGACATTACGAACTTGTTTCAACTGTTGGAATTCCATTCCGACCCCGATAGCCTATTTTTCACTTCTGACCGGAAATCGCCAAAAACTAACTTTCGCCAGTTCAAGCCTAACTCTACATCGGGCATCACAAAAATATTGTCACGACCCAAATTTCCCTTCGTTGGGTACCGTGATTGCACCTAATCTTAGGGACTAGGTAAGCCTAATATTTCACTGAGAAACAACAATAATAAGGAAAATGTAACAGTCTCGATATGGAATCTTGACAAAATTTACAATTTTCCAAAACCCGGTAAATACAAGTCATAAGCTCTACGAAGTCTTTCTACAAGTCTAAATACAACTGTCCAGAAATAATAAGTACAGTTGAAATAAATAGGAAGGTGACTCTGAAGCCTGCGAAAGCAGCAACAAGTTTACCTCGAGTCTCCTCAGCAAAGCTCCACACAACTAGCAATAGTCAATACCTGGATCTGTGCAAACAAAAATGCACAGAAGAATAGTATGAGCACACCACAGTGGTGCCCAGTAAGTATCAAGACTAACCTCGTTGAAGTAGTGACAAGGACTAATCCAGACACCCACTGATCTAACCAGAGAAGTTTGTGACATACCAAGAAAACAGACGCTATTGTCCCACTCATGACCTCTTTTGCAAGGTTGCGATTCTTCCTTGAAGACGTAGCTTCATAGTTATAACACAATTATAGTTTTGTTACAAGGACAAAAAGGCAAGAGAACCTGTAGAATGGAGAACCTCACTAATGCGGCAAACTGATGCTCTTTAAAGCATAACCCAGTTATGAGAAACTCCGTGGAATTCTATATCTAATTAAAGAGGATATTTCATGGCCACTAATAGGTTTTGATTATACAACACAACAACAGTAACAAGTCCAGTATAATTTCATAAATGGGGTCTGGGGAGGGTAGTGTGTATGCACCTTACCGGCTTACCCCCACCTTATATTGATAGAAAGGTTATTTTTTTGAGACTTTTGGAACAGAATCATAGAACAAAATCTGTTTCATATTTTTCATATTTTGAAGTGCTTTCATTTTTTCTTAAAGATTGTTAGAAGTATTTCATTATTCTCAACCAAAAACCAAGCTTTACCCAAATGTATTTCTTTCCAATGCTTAACCTGCTATGTAGTACAAGGATTTGGAGTGAGTGTCAAACACTGTAACCAAGTTAAAAAGGAAGACAGAGAAATGCTTATCTAAGAAAATATAACACGATCAGTTAAGAATCTTGGGCTTTTTAGGAGAGAAAAAGAATAAAATTTAATAGAAAGTGGCAGTGACGCTACTCATAATCAATATTGATAGAAGGGAAGTCCTTGCACCTTTTCTAGCTTGCTCAATAGTCAATAGTAATGTAAAAGAACTTAAAGAAGTTCTATACCACGTTCTCACATGTCATATCATAATTTTGAAAAGGTGCAACTTTAATTAATCTGTAATTGAAAAGTGATAAAAAAGGAAGGAAATAGTACTAAAGCAGAAATGTCTATGAAATATTGTTGTATACTCCAAAATCAGACTAACATGTATCAAGTGAAGTACGAGCAGAGCTTACGATTTTCTTACAATAAGCCCCATGCCGTAGAGACATGTACTACAAATGAAAAAAAAAGTAAGGCCAAATGACTTTCCCACATTTATTTTCCAGACAAGGACCGGAAAATCTAGTTTTTCTTTAATAAGGTAAAAGGTGGACAGAAAACTCAACTGAACTACAACCAGAAAATCTAGTTTTCAGTACATATATTAGTCCATTCAATCCATTAAGAAGAAGAAAAAAAACTGTTAAAATAACTTTTGTGAAGGCACATTTCATCTATCCTCCCAACCACTTGCTACTCTGCCACTTTCACTTCAAAGCTCCTAGTCACCCGTCCCCCCCC
>ML241969.1:17074-33837 GCA_005239495.1 Nicotiana undulata
CCCCAAAAAAAAAAGAAGAGAAAGATTGACCAAGTCTTAAGCCATTAACAATCATTGAAATTTGCGGTATTAGGATGTATATATATAAGTAAGGAATTTAAGCAGTTAAAACACTTGAATTGATAACAACAAATAAACACCGCAATAGAGAGTGCACGTGATAACTACACCGGTAACCACAACAAGTGGACATGTAACATATTTGCACGAAGTCATAGAGGAACTCATAGTCAAGAAGTATCAAAACAATAAAGAAGGCAATCACTTCAACTAAGGCAATTAAGGGTCAATGTAACACGTAAGAATTAGAGGAAAGTTAACAACGTCATACGAAGAATATAGAGACAATTTGAGTAATTATTAAACCCAATCATAACAGGACACTTTCCACATATTGAACATAAAGAAATAAGAACCCTAGAGCAAATTTCTCACAAATAAGTCCGAGAGAACCAAGTTACCCCCAAAAGGCAAGCAACAAAGAATTGCAAGAATGAGGGTTCGAGAGATTACAAGTTATTATAGAGGAAAATTTTGCTCGAGTATATACAAACCTTGCTTTAGGAAGATGTGGTGCAGCAAGTGAGTTATATTCAAGTTGTAAAGAAGAATTTCACAAACCTTACAAGTTATATTCAAGTTGAAAAGATTCACAAGCATAACACTCCTTGAAGACTTTCAAACCGTGTAAAAGGAGGAACAAACAAATAATGTTTCCACTGTCTAGCTACATCGAGATTGTAGGAATATCCGTGACCGTGTGAATGCTAAATGGAAGTTCATGTGACTTGTAAAATTTCAAGTCATCCAGAAAGCACATCATCATCAAGTTGCCATCATCAGATCATATATCTGAATTACCCATAATCCCTTCCCCCACTTGGCGCGAAGCCATAGGACACATTCTGATGTTCCACAATCTTAACCTTCCTCGCACGTACGGCACCGGTCATAAAACAGCTCATGCCATTTATTGGGCGCATGTCACCCTCGTGACAGTTAAACTAGCTTCCTCATCGTCTTGGCTGCTAGTGTGAACCCTTCGGTAAATAGAAATCCCATACGAACCACATAGTCCCTAATACTACAAACTATCTTCAAATATACATCCACCTCGTGACCCTACCACGATTGTGACGATTAGGTAGCTAATTAAACTTTCTTAAGATCGTACTTATCAACCATATGCCAGAACCTGCTGCAACCCCATGTGCATAGCTGAACGACCTCTCAATACTTCTGCATCCTCGATCTGGACGACCATGGTAACAATAGTTGAGCAACCCTGGCTCTCTCATAACTCCTCTGTAGTATCGCAAACAGTTGGCGCATAGTTGATACCGAGTGTGCAATTTCATACACGAGTGGATGCAAAAGAATATAAGATATATGCTTCAGGCTGAATAATAGGAATGAAAGAAGTGTAATTGTCCTAATAGTTCCGTAGCCTCTCGGAGATAAGTACAGACGTCTCCGTCCGATCCACAAGACTCTACGAAACCCGCTTATGACTCGTAGCACCTATGAACCTAGAGCTCTGATACCAACTTGTCACGACCCAAATTTTCCTCCGTTGGGTACCGTGATGACATCTAGTCTTAGGGCTAGGTAAGCCTAATATTTCACTGAGCAACAACAATAATAAAGAAAATGTAACAGTCCTTGTAATGGAATCTTGACAAGATTTAAAATTTCCCGAAACCTAGTAAATACAAGTCATAAGCTCTACGAAGTCTTTCTACAATTATAAATACAACTGTCCAGAAATAATAAGTACAGTTGAAATAAATAGGAAGGTGACTCTGAAGCCTGCGAACGCAGCAACATGTTTACCTCGAGTCTCCTCAGCAAAGCTCCACATAGCTAGCAACAGTCAATACCTGGATCTCTGCAAACAAAAATGCACAGAAGAGTAGTATGAGCACACCACAGCGGTGCCCAGTAAGTATCAAGACTAACCTAGGTGAAGTAGTGACGAGGACTAGTCCAGACACCCACTGGTCTAACAAGTAAAAAGGCATAATTATGATACTGGCGAAAGCATAATGTTTATCTAAATATTTTCGAATATAATTAACGATAGGAAATTATAAAGCGGAAAGGAGTGTAGCAATTTAAAGCAACAGAACGGCATAACAGAAATACGCAAGAAAGGAAGACAACACGCAAGCTAAAACCGGAAATCACAATACCATAAGACACCCGAAAGTCAGCACTGCATCAATTTACTCACATCAAGCTGTAGCAAATAAGCTTAACAAAAATCGGTCGAACTCTCGAATAAAAACCTTTAAATCGTGAGTTTATATGGAAAGCTTTTGAAAATGCAATCATTTCAAGATAGAGGAAAAATCTTCTTTGAAACATATTATATAGATATATATATATACATCTTTACAAAGAAATTTTATTGAAACCTAGTGTTTCTTAAAATACGTTGTATTCAAATGTACTTTTCCAAATACTGTCTTTCAAATATCATTTGTTCAAATATACTTTCCCAAATACTGCTTTTCAAATATCATTTTTCTGCAAGACAAATACTTTTAAATCCCAATCTCCTCAATATAAATATGCAATGCAATGCAAGGGAAAGTCTCAGGTCTAAGCCCGTAGTCCCAATGTAAATATGCAATGCAATGCAAGGGAAAGTCTCAGGTCTCGACCCGCAGTCCCAATGTAAATATGCAATGCAATGCAACGAGAGAAAACAACCAGAACACAGCAAAGACATTGCACAAGCCACAACAAGCACCCCAACAAAACAGAAAGGCAAAATGCAAGATGCGACGATAAGTTCAACACGAGAACTTCAATCCAAAATAGTGGCAAAACTCACTCATAAGCAGGAATCACTTAAGGGGAAACCAAGTATCAATGAAACAATGTAACGAAGATAAAACCTAACAAATATAACAACGATTCACAATACTCAAGTCAATAAATAGAGAACCAACCATCCCGGCAAGGGAAGCAGCTATAACCAATCTCGCCTAACAGTTTGTTTCACGGAATAAACTCAGCTTAAGCAAATATTCAATAATAAGAGGAACCACGGAAAACCGCCAATGATGGTTAACTATACCTAAGTAACATTAAGGCAATTCATGTAAATCATCATGTACGACTCACGGGCATGCTTGACACCAAAGTATAGATATTCCAGTTCCTGTTAAACAATTATACGACTAGATGATACTAATTCTAATCAATTAGGCAGTTTATGAAGAAATTTTAGCATAATGGTAGAAGAGGGAAAATATTCAGCTAGGTCAAGTTCAGATCAAATAATCAACAAGGAGGAATCGAAGTCAAGAAAATCTAATTCAAATAGAGGAAGATGAACTATTAATCAGAAACTCAACCATAACAGTTACCACTTCATACGCCGGAGATATAGGGACCTAAGAATCCTAAAAGGACAACCTAATTGCAAATAAGTCCGAGTACGCACTCGTCACCTCGCGTACACGGACTACAATCAACATAGAAGACTCAAATCCTAAGGGTAGTTCCCTCACACAAGGTTAGGCAAAATACTTATCTCAAAGACGACAACCGGTACTCTAAAATGGACTTCCCGGATGAAAAGCCCTCCGGACGGCTAAAATCTGAAATTCGCCCCTTAATGATACTACGATGGTCCACCACATTAACCAAATTTCAATTGGTGTACAGCAGAATCGTGACACTTGAAGCAGTATATAAGAAACTTGACATCTCCTCTTGACCGAAAACCTCAAATCGGCACCGAAAAGCTCGAAACCGGAACGACCTCAATCAAACCTATCTTTCACCCGAGATAACTAGCTTGGCGTCACAGTTGCTGGTTTACACTCCAAAGAATTGATTTGTTCAATTAATCAATCTCTTCCCCCTTTCCGTTCCCCAACTCCCTTTTATCTCTTTTCTATTCTTTTTTTTTCCATTTTTTCTAACCCCTTTTCTTTTGTCCAATTTCCCCTTTTCCTTGCTATTTTCCTATTCTGTTTTCGTACCTTTTATTTTTTTCTGTATTTTGTGTGTGTGTGTGTTTCTTTTCACATGAAAAACAAAGAAGATCCGGTCAGTGGGGAGGGGTAACGGCAGGTAGACTTTAGGAATTAGGAATTAGGTCCTTTTTTTTGTGTGTGTGGGGGGGTCTGCCGCTCTAGGGGTGCAGGGATTTAGGAAAATAGGTTCTTCTCCTTAGACCCCACATCACTTATAATATGCCTCGTACACTTATTATCATTTCCAATTGATATGGATCATATTAACAGTCTGCACACAAAATGATATACTTAACATATATCGACTCTCTTAATAGTGCTTAAGTACTTCAAAATATTTATTTATATATATATATATATTTTTTTTTTCCAGGGTGTTACAAATATTCCGGACACACTCCTAAGTCCCAAATCACCTAACGAAGTTTTCCTAGCCATAAAATCCGCATTCCGAGGTCGTTTATCAATAAGACAACTCTCAGTTGACTTTTTCCCCATTTTAAGGCTATTTTTAAAGACTAGGTGATTAAAGGCTCATTATACCCATTCCGATTCCGAGCCTACCAACTCTAACACCTCAAGAAAAGTACAGCCAACCTATGACAGGGTAATAATAGTAATTATAATGCAGATTCTACATAACGATCGACCGGGTCGTTACATTCTCCCCCTCTTAAATAAACGTTCGTCCTCGAACGAGTCTAGATACATACCTGGAGTCTCAAACAAGTGAGGATATCTGCTCTGCATCTCCCGCTCGGTCTCCCAAGTAGCCTCTTTCACTGGATGACCTCTCCAATGTTCCTTCACTGAAGCTATATTCTTGGATCTCAACTTTCTGACCTGAGGATCCAAAATTGCTATTGGCTCTACCTCGTATGACATGTCACTCTTGAGCTGAACCGTGCTGAAGTCTAACACATAAGACGGGTGATACGCTCAATTTACACCTTAAAAGAATGTAAGAGATCGTTGTCAAATATAGTAACCCAACAAGGTTGGGGTCGAATCCCACAGAGAACAATATAAGGGCGATTAGGAATGCTAGAGAGTTATCACTTATCGCGCTATGCCAAACAAATAATAATTTGGGTTTTGAAAATGGTTTATAACTAAATGCGAAAATATAAACTAACCTAGAAAGCGAGTAAAATGACCAATGGCACAAGAACGAATGCATCGGGTATTACACTCAAGTAACGATCTAATGTATTTCACGATTTTACAAATATGAGTGGGTTATGCTAATTAGCCACGGATAATTATTCTTAATTAGCATTTCCCAAAGACTAACAAGACTTCCTAATTGAATTATTCCTAACCCAATTAAGAGATTAAACACTTCCGGGTTTGGCTACAAGTAGTTCAATCCTATCCCTAGGTAGAATCTATAAAATGAGGGTTAAAGCCTCAAGAATCTTTCCCAACCCCAAATTATCTTTTCCAAAATTAGTTCGAAGTTAATGGGCGAGTCCTAGGGTTAGCTAATCCCTTTGAAAACATTAAAGAACGAGAATAATTAAAATAACAAATACCCACTTCATAAATATATGAAATCATTCAATACACAAGGACAACAAGGTATTTAATCCACACTTTAAATATGAATATTCCCATAAACAAGATTTAAGTGTTGAAAAAATACTACACACTTAGATATTCAATACAAAATAAGGAAATGAAGAAATAAACATAAATGGGTAAGAAATCCTTAACCAAAATGAAAAAATCTTCAAGATCTAAGTGTGTGTGCAAAGCCCTAGCTTCAAGAACTTGTTCTTCTCTCTAAAAATATTATTTACAAAGCCAAAGATATGTCCAAAGATACCCAAAAATGACTGCTAGGTCGAGTATAATAGAGTGGGGATGGGAAAATATGATTTTACATTATTGTCCAGATCTGATGCTCGTTTATCGCACTTGCAGAAGAATCATGATCACACTCAAGTGTGTCTTCTAAGAAGACTAAGCGGGCGTTGCAAATATAATCTGAGTATTTAGCCCAGAGTCGAATCCCACAGGGAATTAACCTATCAATTGTTGTTGTTAGAGTACTAGATTCTCAATAATCAACTTTCCCAAAAGTTATGAATATTACTTGGTGTTGTTTTTACTACTACAGCTGAACAGAATTAATAAAACTAAGATTAACTAACATGACGTTGTAAACAATTGGATTAAAGGTCTAAGGTAATGGTTTTCCCCGTTGTTGATTCCCCTAGTTTGTATGTTTCCTATAGTTTTGACTTAATTGTCTCTATCAATCATGAACTCTCCAGCTATCATAAATCTCTCTCAAGCAATTATGATAATTTACTAGACGCACTCTCTCAAGCTACGCTAGCTAGATTCACATTACAGTTCACTTTAGATTGCACCCGAGGTATCGTTATCTCTAATCCAACCTCTAAACCCTCGGTTATGACTCTCGCCTATACTCCGGGAGTGATGTTGTTCAAACAACTACCTAAATATGCACTCTCTCTCAAGCAGATACACACTAAATAGGAACAGCTAATTGATGGCCTTTCAATCAACTACAACAAGAACGTAGTTGAACAAATAGAGATTAACAACCAAATCAAAACTATATTAATATAACAACGAGTTCATCCCCAACGGGTTCCACCAAAACATTAGGTTAAAAGATTTAGCTACTCATAACAATGATAAAAACTACAAAAGAATTCATGAACAATGTAAAATAGGAAGAAGAAGGAAAAACATGTAGAGGAATTCCCCCGCCTTGCTCCTATTGTGTCTCTGCTTCCTTAGGTCGAATTTGTGTCCAAAAAAATGTCCAATCACCAAAAATAACGTTCTCCCATGTATATATACCAAGTAGGGTCGGTCCCAAACAATTATACCTTCTCCTACGCGAAAAAGGACAAGTTTTCAGCCGCCACTAGCGCGGCCGCGCTAATCTCGCGCTAGTGGGGTTCTATTCTGCCCCAGTCCGCGTCAGGTCCGCAGTCTCAGTTTTGATCGCATTTTTTACCCTGTTACGTTTGGAATTTGGAAAAACGTATATCCCTTTGAGTTATCGTTCCAACCATATATTATATATCCCAAATGGAGTTCGGAGCAAAAGGTTATGCCCATTTTACTAGACAGTGCACAATATATCTCCTCGACTCTTCGTTTGTTCTCAACTATCAAATTTGACCCCCGTACATGATCCCGGCTTAATTCCTTGAGCTTTTACTCAGACTTCAAAGCTCCAAATCACTTAAATTTATTCCATAACATCTGTATATCTCAGAATCATTCCTACAAGGCATAAAACACACAATTAGTGCAAAACACTAGCGATTAAGCTCAAACTCAATTAAAGTGCAGTAAACTAGAGTGTAATAAGTGACTAAAATACATAATTATAGCCTATCATCAACACCCCACACTTAAACCATTGCTCGTCCTCAAGCAATCAAACTACACTTTATATAGACACGACCTTTTTATGCAATTCTCCTAACTCATCATATCAAGAATATTTAAAATAGACTAAGCACTAAAGCGTAACATCTTCACCTCAAGATTTGACTCACAAGTACCACGCATTTGTATTGGTAAAAAATATAGCCTCATACGCGTACAAATTTTGGATGACTCAGCCAACCAGGTGGACTAAATAAAACATCACACGTGGACAAGGGATAAAAAGGTACGGTCAATACAAGGAATTAGCCGCGGAAAGATCATCAAAGAAGAAGAGACACAGTCACAACGAATCCGGACTCAATAATGGGCTGATTCGAAGATCAGCAATCAATGTCTTGTACGTTATGTAACTCCAAAAATAACAGTTACTATTCATCATTGTAACACCTCATAAATGTAATAATTTAGCATTAAATAGACTATCATGACAGAAATACAAACGTTGTACTAGGAGAACATCCCTATAAAAGGGATAAAAAATATAGCAAACAGGATCATCTGATTTCGGGGAAAATAAGTTATTTTATTCTTTGCATATTGCCCTCAAAATTATTGTTGCTTATTCTTTATTTTACTAATTCGATTATCAGTAACCTGAGTTTATCCTAAATTAAGCTTTAGTCAAAAGAATTCATTTTTTGGTTAAACAAATTGGTTCCGTTATCGGGAATCTGATAATCATCATTTTCGCTACCAATCGATATCCTTAAAATCATGTCGAATTTCAACAACAACAACGTCAACAATAATGACGATAACAACCAGCAAAGGAGTGAAACCCCAGCTTCAACTCCTCCTCGAGGAACTCCACGAACTTCAAGAGAACCATCTCCTGAAAGAGCTGACAATCGTAACAATAATGAACAACCGATGGAATCAGATCAAATAAGGCAAATGATTGTCGAATACGTGGGACAGGCTTTGCGAGAATTTGCAAGAGGATTACCACAAGTACCTCTAGTACCACCAATACTGCCTCTGAATAATACAATTCTAGTAGAAGATTTGCAAGTGGGGTTAACAAATTCAACCAGGAATGAAACTCTCAATACACTTCCTGAAACACGACCAGGTACGACTAGTAATTCAGAATTACAAAATTTATTATTAACCATGCAGAAGCAGATAAAAAAACAAAACGATCGCATCAAGAAAATCCCTTGTGTTCCACCTATTATCAAAGGAATTGACGTCAATAGGTACTCTCAACAACCTTGGAAGCCAAGTGCAACCCCATTACTTATACCCAAGAAGTTTAGAATGCCTGATGTCCCCAAATACGATGGAACAACTGACCCACGTGATCACGTGACTGCTTTCACTACTGGAGTAAAAGGCAATGATTTAACAAAAGAGGAAATAGAATCAGTCCTTGTCAAAAAATTCGAAGAAACACTCACGAAAGGAGCCTTAACCTGGTATTCTCTTCTCCCTGAAAATTCTATAAATTCTTTTGCTGAACTTGAAGATTCTTTTATAAAAGCACATTCTGGTGCACAAAAAGTTGAAAAACGAATGGAAGATATATTCAAGATAAAGCAAGGAGACATGGAATTGCTCCGTGAGTTTGTAGACAAGTTTCAAAGGGAAAGAATGCAACTACCAAGGGTGCCTGACAACTGGGCAGCTATGGCTTTCACAAGCAACTTGAACGACAAAAGTTCAGAAGCCACGAGACAACTCAAAGAAAATCTAAGAGAATTCCCAGCCACGACATGGAATGACGTATACAACAGGTACAGTACTAAATTAAGAATTGAAGAGGATATAATCACACGATCAAAAAATGAAGAATATCGCAGAACAAGGCACCTAGAATCAGAGAAAAAGTCAGGTAAAAACAGGTATGATCCTTACTTAGGACCCTCGAGACATGACCTACGTCCCAGGTTCGAAAATACAAAACCTTCAGGAAGAGATACAAACTCATCCTCATCTTGATCCAGGAGAGATCGAGATGAACAATTCCGGAATATTACCCGAATTGGACACCATAACTTTAATGTAAGCAGCACTGAGCTCGTCTCAATACTAAGAAGTATGGGAGACAAAGTTAAATGGCCGAAAGAAATGCGTTCTAATCCTAACAGGAGGAACCTCGATCAATGGTGTGAATTCCACAATGATCACGGCCATAGAACGGCAGATTGTAGATATTTACAAGGTGAAGTAGAACATCTATTAAAACAGGGCTATTTAACAGACTTGTTTAGTGATAAAGGTAAACAGGCATATATGAAGAACATGCAGGAGCCACCGAAACCACCCTCCCCAAAACGGACTGTTAATGTCATACATGGAGGAGAAGAAGTAAACGGGATAATCTGCCAGCTAACCTCAAAAGTCACGAACACCCATGGAAAGCGGGTTCGAAAATAAATGAGGGAAGAACAAATATCTTTTGACGATGCAGACTTTGGTGGATTAATACTTCCACACAATGACGCGCTGGTAATATCCTTACTCATTCATGACACTAACGTTAAAAGGGTGTTGATTGATCCAGGCAGTTCAGTCAATATTATTTTGATGAAAGTCATAGAAGAAATGCTAGTAGAAAACACAATGATTCCAAATGTTTGAGCCATATCTGGGTTCGACAATTCAACATTGATAACTAAAGGTGAGCTTGAACTCAACACTTACGCTGAAGGAGTCATCAAAAATGCAAAATTCCAAGTCATTAACACGGAAATGGCTTACAACGTCATCTTGGGAAGACCATGGATTCATGATATGAAAGCAATTCCATCTACTTTACATCAAGTAATAAAATTCCCTTCCAAATGGGGAATAAGGCAGATCAGGGGTGATCAGCAAACCTCGAGAAATATTAATTCAATAACTCTTAACAATAAAAGAGATGCGGAAGAAACAACGAATTGTCAAACAGAGGCTCATCAACCAACAGGTATGGAACAAACTTCTGATCAGCTACGTACCAAAGAAATAGATATTCTAATAGGTACGGAAGAAGATAATGACAAAACAAATCCTGTAAACATCAAGAATGAGCCAGAACATATGGACATAGACTCCAGACCAGATTTCATTCATGAATCAGAAGAAGAAGAACGTATCAAAACAACTGCTGAAGAACTTGAGGCTGTTCCCATCTTAGAACAAAAGCCCGAAAGAAAACTTTACATTGGCGTTAAATTGTTAGAAAGACTAACTCCAGAACAAAAAGGTACGTTTGTCAATTATTTATACTAATGAAGATTGTTTTGCGTGGTCCCAGTCGGATATGGTAGGTATCCCTCCAGAAGTGATGACTCACAAGTTAAATGAAGATCCATCGTTCGTACCTGTTAAACAAAAAAAACGAAAGCAAGGATCTTTCAAGAATCAAGTGATCGATGAAGAAATTCAAAAGCTTTTAAATATAGGGTCGATACGAGAGGTAAAGTACCCTGACTGGCTAGCTAACACCGTAGTTGTACCCAAAAAGAATGGCAAATGGCGGGTATGCATTGATTATACTGATTTAAATAAAGCATGTCCTAAAGATTCATTTCCCTTGTCACATATAGATCAAATGATCGATGCAACCGCGGGTCATGAATTGTTAAGCCTTTTAGATGCATATTCTGGTTATAACCAAATCATAATGGACCCCTTGGATGAAGGAAAGACTTCTTTCATTACTAACGGGGGGACTTATTGTTATGATGTTATGCCCTTTGGATTAAAAAATGTAGGTGCCACTTATCAAAGATTAGTGACAAAAATGTTCCAAGAACATCTGGGTAAAACAATGGAGGTTTACATCGATGATATGCTTGTAAAATCAATACAAGCAGTAGATCATCTACAACATCTCTCTATCACTTTTGATATTTTACGCAGGTACAATATGAAACTCAACCCAGAAAAATGTGCCTTCAGAGTACAATTTGGTAAGTTTTTGGGATTCATTGTGTCTAACAGAGGAATAGAGGTAAACCAGCACAAATAAAAGCTATAGAAGAAATACCTGAAATCTTGAGAAATAAAAAAGAAGTCTAAAGATTGACAGGAAGAATAGCAGCTCTAGGGAGATTTATTTCTGAATCTTCCGAAAAAAGCTTTAAATTCTTTACAGTTCTGAAAAAGCAAAATCAGTTCGAATGGACTGAAGAATGTCAACAGGCTTTAAAAGACTTGAAGGTCTACTTGTCAAAACCACCATTGCTATCAAAGCCAAAAGAAGGAGAAAGATTATACATCTACCTGGCTGTCTCAGAAATTGCCGTAAGTGCAGTACTGGTAAGAGAAGAAAGAGGTAAACAATCTCCCATTTATTACGTAAGCAAAACTTTATTAGATGCAGAGACTAGATATCCACATCTAGAAAAATTAGCTTTAGCATTAATAATGGCATCAAGAAAATTGCGTCCTTATTTTCAATGTCATCAAATTACTGTCGTAACTTCATATCCTTTAAGGAATATTTTGCATAAACAAGAACTGTCAGGAAGATTAGCCAAATGGGCCATAGAATTAAGTGAACATGATATAACATATCAACCAAGAACTGCAATTAAGTCACAAATATTGGCCGACTTTATAGCTGACTTTAGCAGTAACATTACTCCCGAAGTAGAAAAGGAATTGCAACTTTTCAATGGTATAAACCCAGGTCAGTGGACCCTATTTACAGATGGTTCATCTAATATAAAAGGAGCAGGATTAGGTATTGTCCTAATATCACCCACGGGTGAAAAGATACGACAAGCAATCAAATGCTATCCAATAACTAACAATGAAGCAGAGTACGAGGCTGTTATTGCAGGTTTAGAATTGGCACGAGAATTGTCAATCGAACAAATCAAAATCAATAGCGATTCCCAATTGGTGGTAAATCAAATACAAGGGAATTACATCGCTCGAGAAACTCGAATGCAACAGTACTTAGAGAAGGCACGAGAACTTATGAGACAGTTCAAAATGTGGGAAATAACACAGATACCTAGAGAAGAAAATGCTGAAGCAGATGCATTAGCCGACCTCGCTGCAGTTACGGACGTAACCAATACAGACAACATTATCGTCGTACACCTCTTCCATTTGACAGTCGATCACAGCAAAAATGAAGTATCTTTCAATAATTTAACTTAGGATTGGAGAAACAAAATTCTTAACTTTTTGCAGAACAATATAGTACCTGAAGACAAAAAGGCAGCTTAAGCGCTCTGCCGCAAGGCAGCGAGATACTGTTTAGTTCACAGCACCTTGTATCGCAAAATGTTTGGATGACCCCTAGCTAAGTGCCTCGGACCTAACCAGGCGGAGTACGTGATAAAAGAAATCCATGAGGGCCACTGTAGAAATCATGCAGGTGATAGATCTTTGGTAAAAACCTTAATCAGAGCAGGATATTACTGGCCGAAAATGGAAGAAGACGCGGAAAATTTCATATCAAAATGTAATAAATGTCAGCGGTTCGCTAATAAAACGCATCAGCCAGCCGAACTGTTACATTCTATTATGTCACCATGGCCCTTCATGAAATGGGGAATGGACATAGTAGGACCTCTTCCCCCAGCTAAAGGTCAGGTACGGTTCCTACTTGTACTTACTGATTATTTCACAAAATGGGTAGAAGCAGAAGCATTCAAACAGGTGCGGGAAAAGGAGGTTAAGAGTTTCTTATGGAGAAATATAATATGCCGGTTTGGAATTCCAAAGAAGATCATGTGTGATAATGGCCCACAATTTATAGGCTCTCAAATCACAGAATTCTTCGACAGCTGGAAAATCAAACGGATTACATCAACACCGTATCATCCCGTAGCTAATGGACAAGCAGAATCCACGAACAAAATCATCATCAATAATATAAAGAAACGGTTAGACAGAGCCAAAGGCAATTGGCCCGACGAATTACCAGCGGTACTATGGGCATACAGGACTACATCAAAAACAGCTACGGGAGAAAGTCCTTTCGCACTTGTTTATGGCTCTGAAGCATTAATACCTGTGGAAATTGGCGAACCAAGTCTTAGAGTAACGACAGCTAAGGAACAAACGAATGATGTCGAACTTCAAACCAATCTAGACCTACTCGAATCACGAAGATATGCGGCCTTAATACGGATGGCAGATCAAAAACAAATCATAGAACGATACTACAACCGCAAAGCTCACCTCAGGTATTTCAAAATTGGGGACTTTGTACTTAAAAAGGTCTTCCAATCAACAAAGGAAGCAGGAACTAGTAAACTAAATCCAAATTGGGAAGGTCCCTATAAGATCTGAGGCATAGCAGGAAAAGGCGCGTACGAGTTGGAAGCCATGTACGACAGGATTTTACCAACAAGTTGGAATGCCATTCACATGAAGAAATACTATTTCTGAGCAAAAGAAGTACCCCCGGTCAGGTACCACATGTTAAATTTTATCTTTGAATATTTAAAATTTTACTAACTTTTTTAGATGATAGGCAAAAAGCTAACCCATCACCAGATGATGACATTAGACCTGCAAAGACACGAGGAAATAACGTAATTCCCGGTCTAGGGTTGCACTTTCTGATGGATATTTTCAAAAAGGGCTAAGTAGTCATCATCTAAAAAAGTTATATACCTTCGAGTCCGGAATGTTTTCCTTTTTCAGGGAAAGGACCACAAGTAAGGAATAATCAAGTGCTCGAAATCTCATTCTTCAACGCTCAAACACTTGGGGGACTATATAATATGGAAAGGCTGCCAAGAAGAAGCAAAGACTACCAGAAGTCAGAATGCTCGAGCCTAAAAAACCATTCACCCAACAAGTCAAGTGACACGAGCAAAAGAACTGAAGACTCCGGCACGAGAATTGCGAAAGCCTACTCTAAAAACCCTTGAACCAGGTTCAGGTTAGAAGGCAAAATGTTAACTACGAAGAAGAAATGTACATCTCTTATACAAAAAATTGTTACATCTAAAACAGTTAGGGATAAAATATCACCATCATTGTACTTAGCCAAAACTGTTATAATCAAAACAGTTACGAAATCTTTGTACTCAAATAGAAAACTGTTATTCAAATAAAAACAGTTACGGATGAAAGATCAAAACCCTTGTATATATTCTCAAAACTGTTACATCTAAAAACAGTTACGGATTACAATACATTTCTCTCGTACTGACAACTGTTGCAAATAAAACAGTCATGGGAAAAAACCCAATACTTACGAAAACTGTTACTAATGAAAAACAGTTACTTCCTTGTATTAACTCGAAAAAACTGTTATCTACTAAAAACAGTTACGAAATACAAGTGATTATTAAATCTGTTAAAACAAAACAGTTGCAACATGAGTTTTAGATGACAAACGTAACACATGTAAAATGTTGTGAAAGTTCAAGCAAAAACCTCTCACAAAAACATTCTTAAAACATGTGGAAAATTCCTATTACTCTATTGCATTTTCAATGAAGTTGAGACGTCTTCTTCATTAAAACATTAATTAAAAGGGCCCTAATTCACAAACAAAGCCTTTCATATACAAAGGTTAAAGCTTATACTACACCCATCATAAAAGGGTTTAAAGTAAAGCACACATTTTTATAAGCCAACAGATGCGAACAAAAACCTCAGCAAAAACGATAGACTTGAGTAAAGAGTAAGGCTCAAAATTCACAAAAGTCTCAAAAGAAAACAGTGTATTAATATAAAAGCGGCTAAATAAACTAAGTACTAAACTAAGTACTTAGCCGTGTAAAATGTACATTCTTTTTAGATGCCGCTAAGTTGTCAGTTGGGGACTTTAGAAATTTCAAACTTACTCCCGATGGAGCTGGGAGTAATTACACCAATTCAAAAAAGAAGAAGAGGAAAATGATTAAAAAGTCTTCATTCTTGAGGAGAAGGAGGAGAGCTAGTTTTTTCTTCTGGAGGGTTGTCCGCTGCTTCATCAGCTGGAGAAAGATCAAGACCTTGCTGAGTCTTATCTATGACATCTTTAGATTTTGCAATCTCAACATCAAGATCGAAGCCTACTTGACTCATCTCCATCAGTGTGTCATGGCGAGCATTCATATATGACCAACTCACTTCAACAGCTGTTGACTCTTCAAGTTCATTATAGTCTCTCGAGCATACCTGAAGTTCAGTCTTCAAGTTGTCGTTTTCAGCTTCAGCAGCTTCAAGGGCAACCTTGAAAGGTGCGACTGACTCCTCCAGATTCTGGACCTTCGCCAAAGCTTCACGAAGATCTTCTTGGGCTTGGGAGAGATTACGCACGAGTTCTCCAGAGTATTCTTCTTTTCGTCCCAATAAGTCCTTCAAATACCGGACCTCTTCCGTGGCTTTTGACAGTTGCTCGGCAAAAGAAGATTCAAGAACATCTTTGTCTTTATTAGCTTGACTGGAAGAAGCCTTCTCCATCGCTAACTCTCCTTTGACGATCTTCAACTGTTCCTTTAAGGTATCTCTCTCACCTTCCAAAGCTTCCATCTCTATTTGAAGGCTTTCATATTGTGCTTTAAAATCATCCAGCCCACGCAGCACTTGCAACTCTTTCTCATAATTGGAGATTCTCTTCATAAGCTCCAGACCAATAAGATGCGTCTGCAAAAAAAGTAAAACAATTAAAAGTGTTAAACAATTAATTAAAACAATATATGTGCAAACGATCTTTTAAAAAGTATATACCTTTAAGGAATTGTGCACCACCTCATTAACCCAAGTAAGAGATGCATGGCTGTCAAGTTTGGCTGTTTCTTCAGGGCCAATTAAGGGCTTGAGCCACATTTCCGGCTCACCAGTGCTAATCGTCTTAAAGAGTCTACCACCAGATGGAGCCTCAATCATGACCCTTCTCATCTCCCTGCTAGAAGACCCTTCTTCTATAATAGAAGGCATGGAAGCAGGGATTGAAGGGGCAGCAGAATAAATAGAAGGGCAGGGAGCCAAAAGAGTCGCGAGCGCTTCAATAGAGACGGAATAAAGGGAAACTGAAGAGATAATAGGAATTGAAGGAGAAACAACAACAGTAACCTGGGGAGCAGAAATAACAGCAAAGTGCGGGTAGATGGTAGCCAAAGGAACATCATCAGGGTCCATTTCAAACCCTTCGTGAAATAGACGCTCAGTGGGATCTNACCCCACGGGTAGAAAACCCTATCAGAAAAAGGAAAAGAGTTAATAAAAAGAAAACTCAAGCAAGGAAAGGAGTGAGAAAAACTCTACTTACCATGGGTCTTAACAATCCACTTATACTTTGTCGAAAAGTACTTCCAGGATCTTTCCTCTGCAGGAGCAGCAATTAACATTCTTTCTACCCAACCGCAAATGTCGGACACATTCTCGACAACATTCATAGTTGCTGTAAATAAGAAGAAAATAGATACGGTGTTAGAAACA
>ML241970.1:3298-43707 GCA_005239495.1 Nicotiana undulata
AACTATTGCCAGTTCCGGAATTCCATTCGGACCATGATATCACGAGGTCCAATTCCAGGCTGAATTCCAAATCACATGAAATCCTGAATTCCAATTCAGGTGCCGAAATACTCCCGGGTCATCAGAAACCCAAGGCGAACAACTCCCAAGTCCGAAATCATCATCCGGAGCTGCTGGAGCTGTCAGAACTCGATTCCGAGGTTGTTTTCTCAAAATGCTGCTCGGAGCCAAAATCAGCCAAATAGGCTAGCCTTCAGGAACCAAGTGCTCGTGAACTGGCCAAATCACTTCTGAATCTCGAACTACCTGCCCACACAAGTCATAAGGCACGAGTAGTCGCTATGGAAAGAGTCATTCACGGGAACGGAGTCCCAACACACAAAACGACCGGCTGGGTCATTACTCAAAACATCCATGAGTAACAAGATCTAGCATAAGCTCTACGTTGAGGAAATATAGTTGGCTTTAAAGTTTTCATTCTTAAGATGAAATTCAATTTGAAATTTTCAGGACCCTCCTGGATAATGCGATTTAGTTTAAATTCTTAGAGATTTTGGGTAACATGATTCGATTAACATTCACAGTGAGCTCATATACCAAACTAGGGCAAAAAGGTTTCTTTGTTTGTCTGTTTGTTGTAATCAGGAACCCACCTGGAGAACAAGGGAATACAGTTCAAATTTTTGGAAATCAGGCGCCCA
Source organism: Nicotiana undulata (assembly GCA_005239495.1). NCBI lineage: Eukaryota > Viridiplantae > Streptophyta > Magnoliopsida > Solanales > Solanaceae > Nicotiana > Nicotiana undulata. The sequence continues at coordinate 4,000 of ML241970.1, forward strand.
CTTGGAGAACAAGGGAATACAGCTTCAAGTTTTGGCAATCTGGCGCCCACCTGGAGAACAAGGGAATACAGTTCGAGTTTTGGCAATCAGGCGCCCACCTGGAGAACAAGGGAATACAATCCAAGTTTTGGCAATCAGGTGCCCACCTGGAGAACAAGGGAATACAGTTAAAGTTAAGTCATCAGGAGCCCACCTGGAGAACGAGGGAATACATTTCAAGTTAAGTCGTCAGACACCCACCTGGAGAACGAGGGAATACATTTCAAGTTAAGTCATCAAGCGCCCACCTGGAGAACGAGGGAAGTCATTTCAGAAGTCATTTCAAATTTAAGGAGATGCACTTCCTAGTTCGGGTCATTCAGTTTATGTTTTTGTTCCTAGGAGACGCACTTCCTAGTCTGAGTCTTTGAAGTTTTACCCCTAGGAGACGCATTTCCTAGTCTGGGTCTTTCAAGTCATATTTTTTTTAAGAGACGCACTTCTTAGTTTGGTTAATTAAAGTTCATTCCTAGGAGACGCACTTCCTAGTCTGAGTCATTGAAGTTTTACCCCTAGGAGACACACTTCCTAGTCTAGGTCTTTCAAGTCATATTTTGTTTAGGAGACGCACTTCCTATATTGAGATTTCATCCCTAGGAGACGCACTTCCTAGTTTGGTTATTTTAAGTTCATTCCTAGGAGACACACTTCCTAGTGTGAGTCATTTAAGTTAATTCCTAGGAGAAGCACTTCCTAGTCTGGGTCTTTCAGGTTTTGTTTTAGGGGACTCACTTCTAAATTGAGATTTTACCCCTAGGAGACGCACTTCCTAGTTTTGGGTCATTTAAGTTCATTCTAGGAGACGCACTTCTTAGTTCGAGTCATTGAAGTTCCACCCTCTAGGAGACGCACTTTCTAGTCTGGGTCTTTCAAGTTATATTTCGTTTAAGAGACGCACTTCCTAAATTTAGATTTCACCCCTAGGAGACGCACTTCCTAGTTTGGGTATTTCAGGCTTTACTCTTAGCAGACACACTTGCTAGTCAAACATTCTTGGTTTTTCTCACAGGAGACGTACGTCCTAGTCCAGTCTTTTGTTTACTCTTATCATTGCATCAGTAGCACAAGTGGTTTACAGTACTGGGACAGAAAAATTTGTTTGTTTTGTTGTTTTGACTGCAGGCACCCACCTGAAGAATGAGGGAATTCATTTCAAAGTTATTTCAAAGTTCAAGTCAGTAGCAGGCGCCCACCTGAAGAACGAGGGAAGTCGTTTCAGAATTAAATTCAGGTTAGAAGTAGCAGAAGCTCGCGGCAATAATGTGAGTCGACAATACGAGATGACTAACAGAAGTAGTCTCAAATTATAATAAAAGAAGAAAAACAAAAAAAGAGGAAGTATCCAAAATGCAAAAGCAGAGGCAAGATGTGGATTGATCAAGACATAACCGAGTCACAAGCTTTACATGTCCCGTCGTGCTCCGGAGAAGCTGTGGAAGAATGAACCATCACCTGCAGCTAGAAAATATCAAGGTTCAGATCTAAAGTCTATGTGAAGAACCATTCAAGAATCAAGATCAAGCTTCAGAAGACTTTGTGATGACCCAAGGGGTAATTTTATGAATTTAGACTCCGTTCTAGACTTATTAGCCATAAAAAGATTTAATTTTAACTACCTCGATTTTCATGCGCAGTCCGGGCGTGAAACCGAAAAGCTTTTATGTGAAAAATATAAGAAATAATAATTTTTAGAATTAAAAATTTGTTTTAGTTGACTTGAGTCAATATTTTGAGTAAACGGACTCGGATATGTGTTTCAACGATCCCGGGAGGTCCGCAGTAAAATATGGGACCCAGGCGTATGCCCGAAAATGAATTTCGGTGTCCCAAGCCTTAAAAATCAATTTTTGAAAGAAATTATTTTGCTCAAATATTTATGAAATAAAGAAAAAAATTAATATTTAATATTATTGGTATCGGCCCCGTATTTTGGTTCCGGAGCCCGGTACAGATTTGTTATGATATTTAGGCTTTTCCTGTGAAATTTGATGAAAAGTGGAGTTCGTTTGACGTGATTCGGACATTCGATTGAAAAGTTATGAATTATAAGTGTTCTTGAGGAAAATAATGAGTTTTAAGGTTTAATTCGTAGTTTTACATGTTATTTTCATGAATGCATCGCACGAGCAAGTTCGTATGATGCTTTTAGACTTGCGTGCATGTTTGATTTAGAGCCCCAAGGGCTCGGGTGAGTTCCAAATAAGTTTGGGTTGTGTTGCGCTCGTTCTTTCCTATGCTTCGACGTCGTTTCTTCAAGCAAAAATGATATCATATTGAACAAATGAGCTCCAAATTCTGTTTTGAATGAAGTATTAGACCTGTATCGTAATTACGTACCCATATAAAAAAGAATCATCGAATTTGGACATCGTATGAGGGTTTTATGGGCATTTTACTAAGGTTGCCAGATTTTTCAGGTTAATTATGAAATTGCCCCTGACGGCGTATTAAAAATCTGCACTATTTGCAAATATTAAAACCTACATATCTCCTTCATTATAAGGTCCAATTGAGTGATTCAAAAGCCTAACTTGACTAGAATTTAACAAGAAATCCACTGGACACATAAAAACCGAGTTTCGAGATCGTTTGACACGAGAAACGAGGCAAAATAGCTGACAGAAAATATATTAAAAACAGGCAGACCTTATTCTTCACCTTATTTTCGAAGTTTACAGCCCTAAGAACGATTTTCTTCGATAATTATCATCCCCAAGTCATAGGTAATCAATTTTAAACTTTGCTCTTTCAATTACCATTGTTTTTTATCATTTTTAAATCAAAAACTAAGAATTTTCATGGTAAACATTGAGGGTTTGGGTAGAATTAGGAAATTTTATAAAAATCGAATCTTTACCTCGAATTGAGGTCGGATTTCGAAACTAATTGTATATTTGGGTTCGTGGGTGAATGGGTAAACGTAATTTGGTCTGAACCCGATTTTAGACCAAGCAGACCCGGGGTCGGGTTTTCACCATTTTTGAGAAAACTTAGTAAAAATAATATTTTTCAATAAATTGAGTTCCTTTAGTCTTAATTAATGATATTGAGTTAATTATGATTAGATTCGAGCAAGTTAGAGCCAGATTCTAAAGGAAAAGCTATAATTGAGTTGTGAGTGGCCTACGAAATTGAAGTAAGTGTTTGGTCTAACTTTGACTTTAGGGAATATGAATCGCCACTTGTTTGCTATGTGAAATGCATGGGCGTGGTGTATAGGTGAGGTGACGAGTATCTATGCACCACCCAATTTGCATGTTAAGCATGATCTTTTTCCCGTTTCCAACTTAATTGATTTTTGTCTTAATTGTTCTATGTCCATTATTGTTTCTATGATTACTTGTTCTTATTATTTTATTGTTAGATATTGTTGTGGTTATTTTGGAAAGAGTATTGGTTGTTTTAGTTGGATTCCTTGTGGTACAAAACGGTTTAGCGGTTTGGCATTGTTTTTATGTATTTATATATATATATATATATATATATATATATATATATATATATATATATATATATATATATATATCTGTGTGTGTGTGTGTGTGTGTGTGTGTGTTTAAATTTTGATAATGTTGAGGAAGTGATGAGGAATGCAGTTTAACTGTTTTATGATTGTTGAGGTTTACGTGTTTGTTTGGTTTCAATTGATTGTTGCCAAATGTTGTGGCAAGTGTATTAAAAGTGTTGGTTGTTCTCTTGATTTTATCATGGTACATAAAGACTGAGCTGGGTTGACAGCGTTACGGTGNTAATTTGTTGAAATAAAAGTGTGGTGAAAGGCTTGGCCTGAACTGTGAAAGTTTTTGATGAATAAATAAAATTGGTGTGATAAGGGGGTTGTGATAAGGGTGGATAATTGATTGTGATATTGTGAATAGGTGGGATCGGGTTGCACGCCACAACAAAACAATGATAAGGGAGAATAAGCATGTTTTACTGTTTATAAAATAAAGGCTGGAACACTCATTATTTTATTATCATTATTTCATATTCTGCTTTTATTGTTATTTAAAGTGAAACTTGTTCTGTTTAGAATTTTCAAGACATAAATATTGTGAAAGGCTTTGACTTGAAAGGCGGTGATAAGGGGGCTGTGATAAAGGTGGATAATTGATTGTGATACGGGTGAATAAATTGATCGTGATACGGGTGAATAAATTGATATGATATATTTGGTAGGATCGGGTTGCACGCTGCAATAAGGAGCAATAAGGGAGGACAATTATATTTTAATGATTTTCAAAGAAAAACCAAGATTTGAAAGCTATCATTTTATATTACTATTTTTCATATTTTCGCACTACTTTTATTTAATGTTAAAGTTTGGAAACTTGGAAATCATTTGAGAGGTTGTTATAGCTGAGGCCTGGAATAGGCGGCTGAGTTATTTCATTGTTGTTGCAGTACTTAATTATTTGTTTAGATTTCTTTTTTTGCTTTATATTTATTGTCTCAGTTATATTTTTCTTGTTCGTGTAGAATTGTTTTGTTGTGTTATTGTATATATTATTGTCACAGGTTATATGTTGTTAATGCCCCGCCTTAGCCTCATCGCTACTTCGTCGAGGTTAGGCTCAGCACTTACTCAGTACATGGGGTCGGTTGTACTGATACTACACTCTACAATCTTTTGTGCAGATCCAGGTATCAACCAGCAATAGAGATATTTAGAGCGGCTATTAATTTATTCGGAGACACGAGGTATATCTGCCAGCGTTCGCAGATCCCGAGAGTCTTCTCCTATTTTTATAAAACTATTTTATTATATTCAGAACAGCTACACTATTTCGTTCAGCCCATTATTTGTAGTATTCTTTAGTAGTTCGTGAATTGTGACACCAGACCCTGGGATAGTTCTAGAGTTACCTATATAATTAGTTCGTGGCTCGATTTATCTAAGTGTTTATTATATTATATTTGGAATTATTCATTGAAAGTCAGTAGCTTAAGTTTATTTTATAATTTTTTATTATGTTTAAATGGATAATCAAAGGTAAATAGCTAATCGAACTCTAACATTGGCTTGCCTAGCAAGTGTGGTGTTAGGCGCCATCACGATCCCTAAGGTTGGGAATTTGGGTCGTGACAGACTTATAGATAGGAATCTTGTAACTCATAGCTGACATGCTTAGTTAGTCTTTTTTTTATTTTTTATTTTGATGTAATAACTGGGCCGTGTCGCGCCCCCTTTTTTTATCGCACAGGTTAGGTGCGGAAAGATCGGGTTTATGACATTTTGGATAACTCCTTAAAAGAAAGGGTTTAAGGAAGAGTCGCCACCTAACAATTTTTATGGTGCATTAGGGCACCTAGAGTTGATAACTCATGAACTAGTTTGCGTTACCAGAGATTGGGTAAGGTCTTGAAATTATCCCAAGGGGAAGGTGTTAGGCACCCCTCAAGATCCACAACTGTGGGTCCCAGCCAATAAGTTTTGTGAATTTGGACGGTGAACAAGTAGCAAGTAAGGTTCATATAAGAGGGGATTTCAAACAAGCATAAAAAATCTTTAAAGGTTTTGGAGAAAGTATAAAAATAAACATTTGAAAAGAAACTGTCCTAGGTTTAAAGTAATACGGATCACATCAATGCAATACCCGGTATGTCATACCTCAAAGAGGCAGCTACACGTGGTATTAGCGCACCGGTCATCATATCTGTATTCTACCCTTCCAAACCCGTAAAGGTTATTTAAAATGCGTGTGTTGGTTACGAATGCTTATTGCGTGCCATTACCCGTCCCATTTTATAAGTCTTGAAGGGTATTTAGGACTACTAATCTTACAGGGTGAGTACTAGGCTGGACCCCTAAGTTTAAAAGATAGAATACTAGGCGACATGCATAACAAGTAGGACTGCACGTATAAGGGAGCACATAGAGGGGCAAGTAAAGGCTCATAAATCCCTCCACAGATAAACATACAATTGGCACGTCTCAAATACACTTAGAGTCTTAGAGATGGAATTTTAAAAAGAGTTTTTGGGTAAAACAGTAAGTTGTAAGAGGAGTCTGATTTGGAAAACTAAATGATGGAGTAGACAATTCAACTTAAAATGAGTAATTCAGAAAATGGTTGATTTTCAGAAATGCAGTTGTTAATAGACAGCGGTAAGATTTAGAAAATATACAGGGATTTAAAGTTTCCAAAAAATACATATGAAAATCATTAAAGCATGGTTTGCAGTGATATAGTGATTTTAAAAGAGAAGTGACTAAAATGCAGTAGCTTAACAGAGAGTAGTAGTTAAAAAGAGAATTATAGTAAAAGAGTGGTAAAGTTGTATCAAAAATAGCAGGTTGACAGAGCAAGGACTCAGAATGGCACGATCAGAGCGGAGTGAAGTAGCTTTACAACACATCAGTTTGAAAACATAATAGTGCAAGAACCAGAAAATCTTAAGTGTTAGCAAGTGCACGACTTCAAGATTTGTTAAGAATATATATAGAGGAGTTTTAATAAGAAGTGGGGTGACCTTCAGAGAGGTAAAATCAAGAATGGGAGCAGCAGAGTTCAAAAAGGTTAAAAGAGGCTGATTAAACTAGTAGAACACAATTGATTTGATTTTAATACGCATTAGGCCTAAAGTTGCCTAGGCGTCGTATACATTGCCTAACTATCTCAAAGAGTGAACATGCATATTTGGATTCTGATTTTAAAGGTATATATTTGCAGAAAATGTTTCAAGTAGACTAATCATATTTTTATGGGATTATTAGATTAACATGCTAATTGGGCTTTCAGCTACTGTAGTTTGACAAATAAGAAGTCCTAAAGGAAGGATATCTAATGCACACAGGAGTACCCTGAAACATGGTTTCTAAATGCAGCAGTTATGTATATGCAGAGGCAGTGTCATTGTGGCAACCATTTCTTATAGTTATTTGACTAGAACAGGATTTCTAAGCGGGACAGTAATTGTAACAGCCTATTACTGGTAGTTAACATGATTTGCTAAGTGATCATGAGTGTGATGAGATGCTGAAGTAAACAAACCTAAAACATGACTTACTAATGCATGGCAAATAAGTCCTAAACAGGATTTCTATTGCGCACATAGGTGAAGTAAATCCTAAACATGTTTTCTACCCGGATTTATTCTAAACATGCATAACCCCACCCATTTCACTATCCAGCCCCAGTTATTCGTTTACAAATTATTACAGGCCAATAATAATAAATTACATTAATGAAAAAAGAAAATAAGAAGTTATTCTATAGGGAGCCTTCAACCAGGCCCAATCTCCTAGCCTCACTCCTTTCGAGTTCCACAACCTTAATGGCCTGGGTGTGGCAAAGCTCCCAAAGGGTCCAATGGATCCCTGGCCAATACCAGCACCCAGCAAGATTGCCAAGATTTTAACAAAGTGCAGTGTGGAATTACCAGCCTTGTGTGTCAAAGTTCCATGAGTACTCAGGGGTACTCAAGGCAATGCTCACACGAAGGGGGTAGGACCTAATTTTCTAGGAGTAGTGTAATGTGCAGGGAAGAGAGAAAAGTTCATAGTTTAAGAAAAGATTTTTTAAAACTGGAGAGTTAGTTTTTGAAAGATTAACTTAAAATAGACAGAAACATTAATCAACAATTCAGCAATACAGGATTGCATACAAGGATAATGAGACAAAAGGGAAATGGATCACATAATAACACCAAAGAGAACAAAGATATTATGAAAACTCACTTAAGCATGAGTACACAAAATCAAAGAGGTTCAGGGGACCAAGAAATGGCCAAGTATAGACAGTAACAAGAGACAATAAAAGAAGACAATTGTGATAAGTGAAATTAAGAGCAAGTAACAGTCATATGAGCACGCAAGTCAAATATTGACAGATGAAAAGTTCAGGGAACCAGGGATAGGAAGGTTCACACATGATACTGAACAAGAATAGAAATGGCCTAACAGATGTATACAAGAATAGGTGCAACTCATAACAAATACTGGCTTAACCATAAACAGGTAAAGAGTTGAGCATTTCAAGTATCATCAGGCAAAAAAGGGCATCAATTTCATGTAGAACAGTAGAAGCATAGGTAGAAAACAACTAGGAATACAACATACTGAAATAGTAATAGCCACATTGGTTTGTAACTTTGGAATTTAATGAAGACATACCAGTAACAAGAGAGAGTAGCAGAATGAAAGAGCCAAGTATAAGCACAATATTGGCCTAGGCTTATAGCCGGCCAATATCAATAGCAGCGTAAAGAAAAGAAGAGAAAAGGCACAAGAGAGAGCTTAGAGTAGTACTGATAAGAGAGAAGAACATAAGTCTCTGTGTGTCTATTTGTGAAAAGCAAGGATTTTTAGAGTTGAAAAACGAGTAGCAAAAATATGGTAAGAATCACAATGGCATGGTAATAAAAGAAGGCAGAATCAATTAGTGTAGAAATTAAGACACGGTTCCCTTAAGTCAAGGGATTCAAACTCAAACGGTAAAACATATAGTCATATAAGGTAAAGTAAAATCAGTACAAGACTAAATAAGGAAAGAATCAAGGTTTATTAAATAATAGGGTAAACAATTAAGGCTAGTTTCAAAAAATATTCTAATTAAGGAAACAACCAGTAAGAATACATTACCACAGACGAATCAGTCAATTTGAATAGAAATTGAGGGTTTAAAGGAAGGTCTGTCAATCAAACCTCTAAGTATGGAATCCAGAATCGATCACATGAGAGCCACAATCATATAAATAGACAGGAATGCTCAGACATAGTAGACAGGCAGGTTAAACAAATGCTAGAAGAAATATGCAAGTCTGAACAACCCAGGTAGTCACAAGCATAAGTTAGGCTAAGAAAACTCAGTAGAACTCATTCAAAACAATTTAATCACAGAAACTCAAGCAAAGAGAGACGAACAGTCATGCTAGTACACAGAACCACATATAGGAGTCTAGGAAAATTAGGGGTTTTATCATAAGCGAGATAAAATCACATAATCATTACGATATGTAGAGAATAGACTTAAAAGCAAGGAAAAACTCAGTTAAAACCCAGCATAGAAGAGGTTCCGAGAAACCCTAATTTGAAAAGGAAGTAAAACATTTTAAAGCTGAAGATTTTTAAAGATTGAATTGAGAACAGTGTAAAACATAAAGAAGCAGGTCTGAATCGTTAAATAAAATACCAGAGATATGAGAGGTTTAGGCAAAAATTAGGGTTTCATAAGAGAACCAGAGATAATCGGAGAACCTGCCGTGAAACTCAAGGATCGTGGTGGATATGGCGTGGCCGTGTCCAAAACCCCACCGGAGAGGCCGGAACCAACCCAAGCAGGAGCCCCCAAGAGCGAGTTAGCATGGCCCAGACCCTCGGGGCTTCAGAGATGAAGTGATCCAGATAGAGGAGACCTCGTGGAGGCTTGTAGTTGAAAGGAGGGTGGTCGGAGATGGCCAGAGGAAGGCGGAGAGGCTTCATCGGAGACGAAGAGACAGAAGTCTCTAGAGAGACTAGAGAGAGAGAGACGGGAGATAGAGAGACGAGATATGAGAGAGCTTTGGAAAATGAGGGGGTCGGGGAGGGGGTAGTTGGAATTAATTAAGGAAAGGTTGATCTAGGCCGTTGATCTAATCTGATCAACGGCTCAAATTGATCCGGGGTTGGGCCGGGTTAGTTTTAGGACTAGGCTGGGGTGAATTTGGGTTATGTGTTTGGGTAAATTGGGTTAAAGATCAGATGGGTTGGGTTAAAAATGTGGCTAGATATTAAATAAAAGTGGCTAATTATTAAATACCCATAAAAATAGATAAATAATTAGTAAAAAAATAGCTAATAATTGTATAAAAGTGAAATTAAGTTTAAATAGGTAAAATTACAGTAATTAGCTAATAATAAGTATGAAAAATGCATAAGTTTCTAATTAAAATAATACAAAATGTTCAATTGGGCTATAATTGTAAAATTACTGTAATTAAAATTAAATGAGACCCAATTGGCTAATTTGTGAAATAATTGAATCCTAATGGACAAAAGATGATTAAAGTAGCATACTGAGCTGGGAAACATTTTGAAATTATTTATAACATAGTTTATGAATAATTATTTAAGTATGAAATATTAAACAAATAGGAAAATCATTTAATAAAAATATGGAAAAATAGGAAAAAATACCCATTATTACAAAGAGTGATTTTGAAAGCTTATATGCAAGTTTGAAAATAATTTGAGAAAAAATTGGGTATCAACAGGTCGCGGACCAGAACCTCGACGGAACGGCACCTCAATCGGCTCCCCACCTCGGTATACTCCAACACTCTTCCCACTTCTGAACTACACGTGGCCTGATTCCTTTATAGCCAAGGATATGTTAGCAGCTCAGATACCAGGGCTCGGCCACATTCTCGTTTCTTTAAGTTTCTGGTCTTTCTAAACAAGGGTCGGGTCAAAAAAACCGTCTAGTCCTTCTTTGTCTGAAAACTCTTCGTGTTTCTAGTCAAAGAGGGGAAGCTGTAGACGTGTACTTTTTGACCTTCCCCAAATTTTATACATTTTAGCGTTTAAATATTTAGTTTAGGCCTAATATTGTTATTTTAACTAGTTTTAACTCTTTTACTTAATTTTATCACAAAAATTAAAAAATACAAAAATAGTTTCATTTCTTCTTTATTTAATTAAGGTATTAGGTATTTTTAATAGTTATTATTGTAGGAGTTAATATTTTAATCTAATTGAGTTAAATGGCCACTTTTTAAAGGTAAATTTGGCCAAATATTTAGCCAAATTTTGAAGCCCAAGAAAACATAGCCCACCTCCCCTCTTCTTTAATTGAAAACCTAGGTATTCTACACACACCCTAACAACAAGACACCCTGGACACCCCTAAGAAAAAGAGATCCCTACTTTGAAAATCCACCTCCCAGCAACCGCCAGTCATCTTCCTTTACACACCACAAGACCCGCCGGAACCACCCACCACAAAACCTCCCATCTGCCGCCTAAGCCAGCTCCAGCCCCATCGCACAACCACCCTTCACCACCCCTAAAGAAAAGCCCACCAGCAACCTCTACTAAACCCGCCGGAAATCCGGCCAGAAGATCCAGCCACCCTCCGCCGGAACACACGCAACAACACCCTTCTTCTTGCTGACAAAAACAAAAAAAACAAAAAAAAGGAAAAACATAAATAAACAAAACACGCTCGTCTCTTTCTCACTTTGACAGCCATCGCTGGACCTCATTTCCTAACCTCACTGCCGCCGGCCACCCTTCTGTCGCCATCTCCTCTCCTCCTTCAACGCGGTCGCTATCGCCGGTGAGCCAGCCGCCCACAAAAAAGAGAAGGGTCAGCTGCATCATCCCCCTTTTTGTCCATATCATACACACACACACACACACAATAACAGAAAAAAGAGAACAAACTAAAGAAAACAGAGAACAAAACCTCTCAAGACCTTTCTTCCCAACTTCCTCGTCCATGACTTCGTCTAGTCGTTGAGTTTGAAATTTGTTCCGCCAGTGTAAAGGTTTTAAGGTTCAAGCACACTCATAGACTAGGAAATTGGTCCAAGGTGCTGGTGTTACTTGGAAAGCTCGAGCCCTGCCGAAATAAGCATTCGTCGAGGTTGTTTGGTTCGTTGAGGTGCCATCGAGGTCTTTGATCAAGCTCCGGTCCAAAAGATGATTCAAAACCCGTTTGGAATTTAAGGTACGATTCTTTCTTTATTCTCTTATTCTCCTCACGTTCATGTGTTCTTTTTTGGTGATATGATTTTGGTGTTTGTTTCTTAGACAAATATTATATTCCATTTTTTAAGTACTATGGTTCAACATATTGCTTATTTTTGGAAAATATCTTGAATTTTATTGTTTGATTCTAATTTGATATGAATACAAAAGCTTGTTAAGAGATACATGGTCATGAGGATTGAGTTAAAACTAATTGATGTAGGGAAAACTAGGATAACATTTTCAAGTTTGAACAGAAAGAATTGACTCCTTCACAGATTGATTCTTTGTGGCTCACACGGAATTGCACAAATCAATTGTCACGACAGACAACTGAACAGTTATTATAATTTGAGCTTTGGGCTATTTTAGTTTGTTCTTTATTTTCTATATTTATTTGTCCTCTAGGAGTATGCCTAGTACCGTTAATATTCATAAACATCTTAGCTTGATTTAGGCGCGATTAATGATAAATTATCGTGACTATGGGTACGGTTCCCGTGGCATAGTCACGATATGTAACTCCAAAATTCGAGTGCACGCTGGCGTGACCCGACCATCAAACAGTTAAATTAAATTAGTTATCGTGGATCGTGGGTGCGGTTCCCGTGACACAATTCGCAATGTGTAACCAAATAGTTAATTGTATAGAAATTGGATTATCAAAAGCGGTTTAAAAGGAATAATAAAATGCACGTAGGTTTCAAACAATGTTTTAAAATCAGATTAAAAGGCCAATAATAATAGTTGAGCGACCGTGCTAAAACCACGGAACCCGGAAATGCCTAGCACCTTTTCTCGGGTTAACAAAATTCCTTACCCGGATTTCTGTGTTTGCGGACTGTAAAATAGAGTCAATATTTCCTCGATTCGGGACTTAAACCGGTGACTTGTGTCACGACCCAAAACCTATGGGTTGTGATGGCGCTGGAAACCACTGTCAGGCAAGCCAACCCGTTAATCAGTTGAAATACCTTCCTTTTTAACAATCTCGAAATTGTTGCCTTTATTGCATTTCATAATCAAATAAATAATTTTTTGTAAATTAAACACGACAAGAAATCTATTTAATTCAATAAAACAAGACTCAACACATCCCAAGAACCCGGTGACACAAGTACATGAGCAATTTCTAAAAATTTATACAATTATACAACGCTTGTCCAAAAAACAAATTGGACAAAGGCAAATATATAAAATGTAAGTACACCGAAGGGAGACTCCGGCAGCTGTGGAACGCCTCTGGATGAATGCAGCCCGTATAAGTCCCCAAATTGATCATTGTACTATAAAGGTACCTGTGCAACAAAATGCACAGAAAGTGTAGTATGAGTACATATACATATATGTACCCAGTGAGTATCCCGTCTAATCTCGAAGAAGTAGTGACGAGAGGTCGACTCGATACTCACTAAGGTCCAACAGTAATAAAGTAAGCAGGATGTAAGAAAGACTGTAGGCAAGTAAAACAAATAATCAAGTACGTCAATATCCGGCAACAAATAACAATCTCAATTCAAACAAGTTTGGTATCCGCCATGGCGTACGACCCGCTCCCATATGGTACTCAATCTCGCCGTGGCGTACGGACCGATCCCACCCTGGTAGTCTCAATCTCGTCGTCGCGTACGGCCCGATCCCACCCTAGTAGTCTCAATCTCGCAGTGGCGTACGACCCGATCCCACCCTGGTAGTCTCAATCTCGCTGTGGCGTACGCCCTGAACCCATAATATAATCAATCATCACTCTGCCGTGGCGTACGACCCGATCCCATAATATAATCAATCATCACTATGTCGTGGCGTACGGACCGATACCATAATATAATCACTCGTCACTCTGCCGTGGCGTACGACCCGATCCCATCCCGTGATTCTTTTATCACACTTAAATCAAGACAAGTATCACAACATTCAAAGACAACAATACCAATCACACAAGTATACAAGTCATATCTATGCTACAACAGGGAAAAAACAATGAACATGATGTGTCCTAACTACCCGGACGAAGCAGTAATAGCCACTACATACGGACTCTCGTCACTCGGTGCGTACGTAGCCCCCAAACAAGATCACATAGCAAACAAGGTTACCTGGAGGGACAATTTTCCTCTTACGAGGTTAAAAAGGAGACTCATCTTGCTCCGAAGATTCATCACCGGCTACCAAGCCTCTACTACGACTAAAAATGGATGTGCACGCTCCCAAACTATCCAAATAACGATAATTCAATAAAAATATACTCAATAGATCATAACCAATTCAAGTAACAAAGTTCCTCAGCTCGGCTCATTGAAATGACCAAAATGCCCTCGGGCCCACGTGCCCGGACCTCGAAATTTCTTGAAGAAAATCTCTACCCGAAGCTTTACTAATTCAATTACACATTTTACTCAATTATTCATGCTCAATTCGTGGCTAAAATCNCACGTGCCCGGACCTCGAAATTTCTTGAAGAAAATCTCTACCCGAAGCTTTACTAATTCAATTACACATTTTACTCAATTATTCATGCTCAATTCGTGGCAAAAATTACATTTACCCAAATTCTAGGTTTTCTTCAAAATACTAATTTTCCACAAATTTTCCCTAATTTTCATGTTCTAATCCATGATATAATCTTGTATTTAACTTGGAATTAAGAAGCATGATCTTACCTCAGAAGCTTGGTTGAAATCTTCCTTGAAATGCTCTCAAAATCTGTCCATGGCATATGTAATATGAGAGAGAAATGCCAAAATCCCGTTTTAATCAACACTGCCCGGCACAGGCCTTCTCTGCGATCGCAGGAGAGCCTTTGCGATCGCACAAGCCACCCAGGATCCTCCTCCGCGATCGCACCAACATACCTGCGGTCGCACAGGTCATCTCCAGCACCCTCACCCGCTCTCTTCTGCGAACGCAGTAGCAGGCCTGCGATCGCACTGCTCTGCCTAGACCTTCTCCGCGATCGCACGCAAGGGACCGCGATCGCATAAGCCAAATTCGCCCCCTTCACCTTTCTTCTCTGCGATCGCATAGAACACCAGCAGCACCAGAAACCAGCAATAACAAATTCACTCCGAAATGCCCCGATACCACCCCGAAACACACCTGAGGCCCCCGGGACCCCATCCAAACACACGACTCAGTCCCATAACATCCCACAAACTTGCTCGAGGCTTCAAATCACATCAAACAACGCCGAAAATACGAATCGCGCAAGAATTCAACTTTATGAACTTTGAAATTTCCAACTTCCACATTTGATGCCGAAACTTATCAAACCACGTCCGATTGACCTTAAATTTTGCAGGCAAGTCATATTCGACATTACGGACCTGCTCCAACTTCCGGAATCGCATTCCGACCCCGATATCAAAATTTCCATTTCCGGTCGAATTCTTCAAAATCCTTCAGTTTTCTATCTTTAGCCAAATGACCTTGAATTGTCTTCCGGATATCCGAATTCACTTCCGATCGCGCTCCCAACTCCACAATCACCATACGGAGCTATTCCAAGACTCGAAATCCCAAACGGACCTCAATATCATTGAAATGTACTTCAAGTCAAACTTAGGAAATTTCCTTAAAATACTGACTTTCCACAATATGCGATGAACTGTTCCCAGGTTATCCAAAACCCGTTCCGGACATACGCCCAAGTCTGAAATCATCATACAAACCTGCTGAAACCTTCGAATCCTGATTCCGAGGTCGTTTACTCAAAATCCCAGCCTTACTCGATTTCTTCAACTTAAGACTTCTAAAATGAGAATCTTCCCTTAAATTCAACTCCGATCTTCCTGAATTTCAACTCCGACCATATGCACAAGTCAATATACCTGAAATGAAGTTGTTCGTGACGCCCAACTGCTGAATGATGCGTTGGATCTCAAAATGACCGGTCGGGTCGTTACATTCTCCCCCACTTAAAACGGACGTTCGTCCTCGAACGTGCCAGGAACTGCCCCAGAATTATCTGAAATCACTGACCAACACCACGTGCACCTGCCCGTGCTGACACAACCCATTTGAACACATTAACTTGATCAAATCTGAAGATATTCCTTTTTTTTTCATATATTAAACTCAGACCCCAGTTCCAACACTTGAATTCTCTGTCATGCCTGATTCTAATATGTGCGCACCGTATCAACTACCACACGAGGCATCAGAACACAACTGTGTATCCTTGCTGAATCAGCACCATACACTGCATAATCCATCATGTGACCACAATGACGCTCCCTGAACCTTAACAGCCAGAATTCTACGAATTTGATGCTCTCAAAGCACCTTATAAGTTACATTCATACCTTTTGCTATAACGCTGACGATACCACCACAGCGGAGGAAATGTGTAGAAATTCCTAACCAATTGCAGAGTTAACTAAACATTGAAATCCTTCCTCCTGACTAAGATCATCATCCCATTACAACCAATGATGGTGATTGTCCTGTAATATACTTGCATAGTCCTATCACACCGATCCCAAATTTATAATCTCATCTCACCCAGTACGAACTGCTCAGATAACCAATCACCCCAGGCATAACCAATAGTCCCACACGATGCCACAATGCGCCAATAGGCCACAATTCGAACACGACACATAAGGAAACGACATCAGGAAGGGACTACCGGACTCACGCTATAAATATGAACTTTCCTCAGAGAAATGGGAAGTAAAACACAAGAATAATCATTATAGAAGTCTTGCTCAACATCACACTGTTGCGGCGCGCAACCCGATCCAAATAACATACCCGTGGCGGCGTGCCACCCGATCTCATCATAGAATTTACATAAAGAAATATATACACAGAGCTGAATCGCTTACTATTACAACTCACTGAATATTGGTCACAAGCACGCTAAGTGCATAATACCATTCTGGGGAGACTGATAGAGCCATATGCTACAAAAACTCCAGCACGACTGAGGTGCGATATATAATCTGAATCTCAGGAGCCATACAGCTCACATAACCTCGTCACTACGTGGAACCCTAACACATAAGAAATTATCAAGCCGTTTCACCACTCACACGGCACAATCACAATATCACATGAATTTGACGAAGACAGGACAACACCTGATACCCCAATGCCCCTGCTTGAGGAGTGCCATACTGAAATTAACACCTCTGACTCGCATGAAGCCCAAAATCTTGTTTAAGTCCATTCACTCACCTCAAGCCGATTCTGCTCGCATTGAACTAGGCTGATAGCCTTACCTGGGTCCAAATAACCCGCTTTCTTTTTATTATACACACAAGGACAACCATCATGGCCGAGGTAAACACCCCACAGTTCACAACCAACTGAGCCGAACACCTTCCAGGCATACATTCTCAAATAAGCAATATTATACTTCCTTATACTTAGTCTAAATCTGCAATCAATCAGGTGACTACATGTCACGCTTACACAATCTTCCCGTGGTCACATTCCCACGACTTTCCACACGAGGAAACAAGTATGCACATTTATACCATCGATTATCCTAAGGCTGTAAATCAATTCAAGGACCCATAATCATGATACCAAGTCTCTTTCGCCAAACACCGATCTCAGGTGACACTAAAGACAACATCAGCTTATTCTAGATATTCAAATCCCTTGTTCTTGCTCCCCAGAGCTCATGACATCCTTGTTAACACCGAACCGCAATCTCGATTCTTACTTCCAGTTACATACCGCTTATTACACATAACATGCCAATTTGGAATAGCATAGGAAGTTCCATCATAACTCCTGAACCACTAACAGGGTGAACACTTCATCACATATAGAAACCTTTTATTTGCTTCAATTCATGAGAACCATAACAACACACAAGTGAGCTCTCACAATCACAATACATGCAAATCCTTAAGTAGTGGTCTGAACCACCATAAACCTTCCGGGATCCGCCAACACCTGACAGGCCATAGCACTTGAATCCTTCCAAATGAAATCCATTACGACGGCCGACGAGCCCCACACACATCTGCACAAACCATATACGTACTCAATCATACCGAAGGAACTGAACACTGTCGTACATGTGTCGTTCCATCATGGCTAACAAATCCATCTTCTTTTAATTATCTTTAATTGCCTCAGAATAATAGTAACTTCTTTTAACTCATAGAAACTCAACCCTCATTCATCTGGAGTGACCTTGAATCACGAGACCATGCTACCTAAATTCCGCAACTCGTCTCATAACCTCCTGATAATGTTTCTACAACTTGGAGTCTATTTCTCTCACTTCTCCAATACTATCCAGCGTGCTGAAATAACATAGAACCCTCCAACCATCTTCCTTCCTCTTAGAGACTATACTGCATAAGCTCGCTTCATAATTATATTGTTGCCTGAAACCCTTAAACACCACATTCTCTAACTTTCGAATTCATCAGGACCACTACTGAGAGTCACCCACTCTGACTGGCCCCGAATACAATCAACCCCAAAGCTCTTCTAGCACATGAATATGCTCTCAATGAAGCACGTGACTAAGTCACTTCCCTTACAACTTGCCTATGCCTTAGGCACAAATTCTTAGTCTTCCATAGCCTATCCCTGGTCCAATAGGACCAATTTGCCCATTTTTCTCATATGCCATGCTCACTTACCGCCTCACTCCTTTCTCTTAGTTGCAACATCTTGCCGATACGCCGACAAATCCGCAATCCATGAGAGCACAATCTTACGACCAAACTGCAGGTGGTGGGACTCCCCCACTTAGCCCGAAGCTACTTCTTTCACCGCTCTAGACCCTGCTGAGATCCTTTCTCCTTTGATGACATGACATTGTCCCACCAATCCACCCAATTCTTCTGAATTCTCCGGTTAGCCCCCCTTAAATATTTGAATTTTCTAACACCATTCACACATTCTACCTCCTACCGACTAGCCACTAGGACTCCGCACAGAACTTACCAACCCTACAAGCGCTAACCTACTCATAGAAGACAATCCACCCGAGGAAACTATCCAACTGACGCCTACCATTACGCTATGCTTCGCTCTTTCTACAATACCAAGACCCCCATCCTGAGCATGTACCCATTTACCAACCTTACCAATCTGTCCGCTCCTCCTGTACATCTACTAAATGCACTACTACATCTTCTGCTTCACCGCTATGCTGCCGCTCTCCCACTTGGTCCAACTTATTCCCTCAAGCATTACCTAACTCCCTCTCCTTACACCTGATCTTTTAGGATTGGCACCACCGCCCAGCACTTCTCACATATCTTCCTCTGTCGCCTTCATTAAAAGTAACTGTTCAATTCTGAACCACTACACACCACGATCTCTGACAACCGCTTCCTCAACACCGCTTCACAGCACTCTAACCCCATGCGACCTAAGATCTATAACACCGGCGAATTTAATATATTCCATTTGATCAAAGGCGACGATAGCTTTTTACAGGTGAGTACTCCACCTCACTTGGAAACACCAATCCTTACCACTTTATCAGCCCAAGACCAGACCATTTGTAATCCAAATGCCTCTCCCCCGACGGAACAAAATACTAAAATCTCGAAACCCTACTCTGAGAAGACCTCCCTTCAAACCGTTCATCACCCCAATACATGGGCAAATTTTCTATCCTCATATCAACATCACGCTATAACCATTAGTAAGTTTCATAACCACCTGAGCATGGCCCTCAGAGTTCTCAGAATTACAGCTACCGAGCTGAGACGACATAAAATCCTTGCGCAAAACAATGATGATAGCCTTAATCAACTATGCTGGGATAAACATTCCGCATCACATCCATAGTATCATTAAAAGTTCTCAACCCTTGATCCATAACAAGCACTTCGCGACGCGTAAGATTGAGTAGGAAGAAGCATAGGCATAAGCCTTAAAGGTATCAAGTCGCACGATGAGGAATCGAGAAGGGAAGTACTCCTAACAGCCCTGTAGCCTCCCGAAGATAAGTACAGACCTCTCTGTACCGATCCGCATGACTCTACTAGACTTGCTCATGACTCGTGAAACCTACGGGAACCTAGAGCTCTGATACCATGTTGTCACGACCCAAAACCTATGGGTTGTGATGGCGCCGGACACCACTGTCAGGCAAGCCAACCCCTTAATCAGTTGAAATACCTTCCTGTTTAACAATTTCGAAATCGCTACCTTTATTGCATTTCATAATCAAATAAATAATTTTTTGTAAATTAACCACGACAAGAAATCTATTTAATTCAATAAAACAAGACTCAACACATCCCCAGAACCCGGTGACACAAGTACATGAGCAATTTCTAAGAATTTATACAATTATACAACGCTTGTTCGAAAAATAAAGTGGACAAAGGCAATAAATATAAAATTTAAGTACACCGAAGGGAGACTCCGGCAGCTGTGGAACGCCTCTGAATGAATGCAGCCCGTATAAGTCCCCAAATCGATCATTGTACTATAAAGGTACCTGTGCAACAAAATGCACAAAAAGTGTAGTATGAGTACATATACATATATGTAGCCAGTGAGTATCCTGTCTAATCTCGAAGAAGTAGTGACGAGAGGTCGACTCGATACTCACTAAGATCCAACAGTAATAAAGTAAGCAGGATGTAAGGAAAACTGTAGGCAAGTAAATCAAATAATCAAGTACGTCAATATCCGGCAACAAATAACAATCTCAAATCAAACAAGTTTGGTATCTGCCGTGGCGTACGGCCCGCTCCCATATGGTACTAAATCTTGCTGTGGCGTACGGCCCAATCCCACCCTGGTAGTCTCAATCTCGCCGTGGCGTACGGCCTGATCCCACCCTGGTAGTCTCAATCTCGTTGTGGCGTACGGCCCGATCCCACCCTAGTAGTCTCAATCTCGCGCATGGCGTACGGCCCGATCCCACCCTGGTAGTCTCAATCTCGCCGTGGCTTACATCCCGATCCTATAATATAATCAATCATCACTCTGTCGTGGCGTACGACCAGATCCCATAATATAATCAATCATCACTATGCCGTGGCGTACGGCCCGATCCCATAATATAATCACTCGTCACTCTACTGTGGCGTACGACCCGATCCCATCCCGTGATTCTCTTATCACACTTAAATCAAGCCAAGTATCACAACGTTCAAAGACAACAATACCAATCACACAAGTATACAAGTCATATATATGCTACAACAGGGGAAAACAATGAACATGTTGTGTCCTAACTACCCGGACGAAGCAGTAATAGCCACTACGTACAGACTCTCGTCACTCGGTGCGTACGTAGCCCCCAAACAAGATCACATAGCAAACAAGGTTACCTAGAGGGACAATTTCCCTCTTACGAGGTTAGAAAGGAGACTCACCTCGCTCCGAAGATTCATCACCGGCTTCCAAGCCTCTACGACGACTAAAAATGGATGTGCACGCTCCCAAACTATTCAAATAACGATAATTCAATGAAAATATACTCAATAGATCATAACCAATTCAAGTTACAATGTTCCTCATCCCGGATCAATAAAATGACCAAAATGCCCTCGGGCCCACGTGCCGGACCTCGAAATTTCTTGAAGAAAATCTCTACCCGAAGCTTTACTAATTCAATTACACAATTTACTCAATTATTCATGCTCAATTCGTGGCAAAAATTACATTTACCCAAATTCTAGGTTTTCTTCAAAATACTAATTTTCCACAATTTTTCCATAATTTTCATGTTCTAATCCATGATATAATCTTGTATTTAACTTGGAATTAAGAAGAATGATCTTACCTCAAAAGCTTGGTTGAAATCTTCCTTGAAATGCTCTCAAAATTCGTCCATGGCATATGTAAAATGAGAGAGAAATGCCAAAATCTCAATTTAATCCACACTGCCCAGCACAGGCCTTCTCTGCGATCGCAGGAGAGCCTTTGCGATCGCACAGGCCACCCAGGACCCTCCTCCGCGATTGCACCAACAGACATACGGTCGCACAGGTCATCTCCAGCACCCTCACCCGCTCTCTTCTGCGAACGCAGTAGCAGGCCTGCGATCGCACTGCTCTGCCTAGACCTTCTACGCGATCGCACGCAAGGGATCGCGATCGCATAAGCCAAACTCGCCCCCTTCACCTTTCTTCTCCGTGATCGCACAGCTGAGGCTGCGATCGCATAGAACACCAGCAGTACCAGAAATCAGGAACAGCAAAGTCACTCAGAAATGCCCCGATACCACCCTGAAACACACCCGAGGCCCCCGGGACCCCGTCCAAACATACGACTCAGTCCCATAACATCCCACAAACTTGCTCGAGGCTTGAAATCACATCAAACAACGTCGAAAACCCGAATCGCGCAAGAATTTAACTTTATGAACTTTGAAATTTCCAACTTCCACATTTGATGCCGAAACTTATAAAACCACGTCCGATTGACCTTAAATTTTGCAGGCAAGTCATATTCAACATTACGGACCTTCTCCAACTTTCGGAATCTCATTCCGACCCCGATATCAAAATTTCCATTTCCGGTCGAATTCTTCAAAAACCTTCAGTTTTCTATCTTTAGCCAAATGACCTTGAATTGACTTCCGGATATCCGAATTCACTTTCGATCGCGCTCCCAACTCCACAATCACCATACGGAGTTATTCCCAGACTCAAAATCCCAAACGGACCTCAATATCATTGAAATGTACTTCAAGTAAAACTTAGGAAATTTCCTTATAATAGTGACTTTCCACAATATGCGTTGAACTGTTCCCGGGTTATCCAAAACCCGTTCCGGACATACGCCCAAGTCCGAAATCATCATACGAACCTACTGGAACCTTCGGATCCTAATTTCGAGGTCGTTTACTCAAAATCTCAGCCTTACTCGATTTCTTCAACTTAAGACTTCTAAAATGAGAATCTTCCCTTAAATTCAACTCCGATCTTCCTGAATTTCAATTCCGACCATATGCACAAGTCAACATGCCTGAAATGAAGTTGTTCGTGACTCCCAACTGCTGAACGACGTGCTAGATCTCAAAACGACCAGTCGGGTCGTTACAACTTGGGACACCATAAACTATCCCAAGTGGAAACTCTGAATTTTAAATAAAAAATAATCTCGTTTCGATTGTCACTTAAATTGGAAAAACTGCCTTATACCCTACCGGGGGTAGTAAAAAGGAGGTGTGACAAGGATATACAATCCCTAGTTGATGATTTTTCTAACGTAGGGTATACACTCCCTAGTTGATGCCGACATAGAGTATAATATCCATAGTTGATGACTTCCTTTCCAACATAGGGTATACAATCCCTAGTTGATGATTTTTCCAACGTAGGGTATACACTCCCTAGTTGATGGTGACATAGGGTATACAATCCCTAGTTGATGACTTCTTTTCCAACATAGGGTATACAATCCCTAGTTGATGATTTTTCCAACGTAGGGTATACACTCCCTAGTTGATGGTGACATAGGGTATACAATCCCTAGTTGATGACTTTCTTTCCAACATAGGGTATACAATCCCTAGTTGATGATTTTTCCAATGTAGGGTATACACTGTCTAGTTGATGCCGACATAGGGTATACAATCCCTAGTTGATGACTTCTTTTCCAACATAGGGTATACAATCCCTAGTTGATGACTTCTTTTCCAACATAGGGTATACAATCCCTAGTTGATGCTTTTTCCAACGTAGGGTATACACTCCCTAGTTGATGGCGACATAGGGTATACAATCCCTAGTTGATGCTTTTTCCAACGTAGGGTATACACTCCCTAGTTGATGCCAACATAGGATATACAATCCCTAGTTGATGACTTCTTTTTCAACATAGGGTATACAATCCCTGTTGGATGATTTTTCAAACGTAGGGTATACACTCCCTAGTTGATGACTTCCTTTCCAACATAGGGTATACAATCCCTAGCTGATGATTTTTCAACGAAGGGTATACACTCCCTAGTTGATGTCGACGTAGGGTATACAATCCCTAGTTGATGATTTCTTTTCCAACATAGGGTCTCACTCCCTAGCAGACACCAGCATAACCTGGTGATCTTTTCTTAACGACAGCATAACCTGTTCACCGCTTTCAATAATAAAGTAGTGTAGAATTCCTTACAATAACTCATGAAATTTTCCTAGTGGAAACTGGGACAGAAAATTTTTGTTCATTTGCTTTTGATTTTGCGCAGATTAGATTTTTAGGACATTGGACCGAGACGACAAAAGAAGAAGTTTCGATCCATAATAATAAAAACAAAAAGAGAAAAGATAAAGTTGAATCCAAAGTGCAGAAACAGGGAAGACATAGACTATTCAGGACGAGATTGAAGCCATCCATTCGGTATATCCTGCCTTGATCCGAGGAACGATAAGACGAAACCAGCACCTGCGGCTAACAAACATCAAGATCCACGTCAGAGTCAGCAAAAGGCCAAGACTCAAGACCAAGTCTTAGATAGGAATCTTGTAACTAGCAGCTAATAGGTTTAGTTAGTCTTTTGTTTTGTTAATTTGGTATAATAATGAGATTAGCAGCAGTAACAGCAGCAACCGCAGTGAAACCACAGTTACCCGGTAGTCCCAGCTACCAAAACTTTCATAACTACACTGACCTGATTCCTTTATAGCCAAGGATATGTAGGCAACCTTTGAAACAGGGTTCGGTCAAACTTTTAGAAAGCGCTTCACGATGGAGTATATGAATGGGTAAAGTCTTTCATGACTGCTCACTTTATCTTTGCCCGAAAACTCTTCGTATTTCCGAGCAAAGAGGGGCAGCTGTGAGCACGTAATTTTTTACCTACCATATAGTCCTACAAAAACTCAATAAATTATTTAGTTTTATGATTTTTATTGAATTTCAGTGTTATTTGTGAATTAATTGTGCATTTACATATTCATAATTTATTTATTTTAAAAATTATTAAAATTGCATCACTATTATCAAAGAATTATGAACTTATTACTTGTCATTAATTGAATTAAATAATAGACGAATGGTGGTTATTTGATGTAATATAGTTTTAACAACTAATTACTAAAAAATAAATCAATTTATCCAATAAATCATAGATTTAATTAGGAATATAAAGTTAGTTGTTTTTTTCTAAATTAATATGTGATTAGATGAAAATAAGATTTAGAATTAATTATTACATTTTTAGATTTAATTTAAGTTTGAGTTTAATCAAATTAATTAAAAGAACCAATTTGGACGTGGTTTGAAAATCACCCAGGCCCAACCTTGCCTTTGTATCACATCCAGTGACCCAAGCCCAATTAACTCAAACCCGACCGGCCCCCCTTTGTCCCAAAACGACCCAGTTTGTTTAAGTGAAGTGATCCCAGCCGTTGATCAAAATAGATAAAACGGCTGGGAACTCCCCAAGCCCCAAGTATATATCTATTCCAAAACACCCCCCTACCCCCATTTGTAAAGTCTAATACCCCTCAGAAGACACCCACCCCCTCCGTCTCTCTTGTCAAAGACCCGCCTATCTCCGTCGTCCCCCGCCCTAACTCCGCCGGCCGAAAATCGCCTCCGGCGGTGGAGCTCAACCAAATTCGCACCAGACAATCTCCTCCTCCTTCTCAATCATCTCCTACCATCAATTGCACCAAAAACCCGCCCAAAATTCTCCAATTTCAAATCTGAAAAACGAAAACCCTAGTTTCCACCTACCCATTGATTTGAAGACCCTCAATAACTCCCACTTACATGGGTCGATAGCTCTCTTTGAGGGCTATCGATTCATGTGGGTTTGGGTTATTTTCAAACCCACCGGAGTCCGGTCCAACTCCGACAAATCGCCGGAATCCGATCAAAATTCTCAAACTGGTACCCCCCCCCCCCCCCCCCCNTTTCAAAAAAAATCATATATGTGTGTCGTTGTTTAGTCTATATTATGCTAAAACGTCACTATTTTCGTCCTTGAAATGTAATGTTGCTTTCTTTTTCTTCCTAATTAATGTAGCTCTAAAATTTGTTTCCATATGTGCTATTGAATGTATTTGGCAGCCTTGTCTAGGTTTAGATTATCCATTGTCAATTACTAACTAGGTCTCATCAAGTGTTAGTATATAATTAATCATCAATTAAGTAGGAGTTTAGGGATTCACTTGAATTAGGTGATTCTTTAGTCTTCCTCGGATTTTGTTTTAAATCTTTATGACTGATTTTACCTGTCTAGGTAATAATTTTGAATTGTTCCATGTTGATTTAATTGAGACCTGATCTCTGCCTTTCTTTAGTTTATTGCTGATTCTGCTTATTATTAAGTGAATATTAATTTAGGATTCTTTCTTTTGAATATTAATTGTTTCATGCCTAAGAACTGTTAGCCCTTTTTACGATTAATTAATTAGGAAACTAGTTAATTTTGAACCAGTAAATGGTCGTGAATTAACTTAGCTTAATACCAAACTCAAGGTTAATCGGATTTAAAAGATAACCTTTGAGAAGAGATGATTAACTAAGGCCTAAATTCTAGTTAAGATAATTAGTTAGGTTTAATTAACTGAAGAAAATCAATTAACCTAAGTTAAAGAATTAACCTGACTAACCTCAATTAATTCAATTAAACTTAGATTATTAACCTAACCTAAACCCTAGGTACTAAAAAGTAATAACAAAAACTAAAGGGACCAAAACAAATCTGAAACTTAAGTTGAGAACCTTCTAGAAGGAAGTTATACGTAATACTGTAAAGTTATTAGATAATTTTGCTGAGAAAAAGGTTAAAAATTATCAGAACATTCTAGAGTAGGCCAGCTGGAAGAAAATATGTTAGAAAAGATTCCCTTATCTCTTAATTTCAGGGAATGGGCACATGGAAAATGAGGAGAGGGTCTGCTCTATATAAAAGGACTCTCATTCTCTGAAAAGGGGGAAGAAAATACCTTTTTTTTAACACTGAAATACCTTCTTTCAGACTCTTTTTACATTCATTTAGCTACTGAAAACATTGGAAAACACAGAAAAATTTAGAGTAGTTGTTGTTCATGAGAAAATTTCAAAAGATATTAGTACAACAAAAAGTCTGATTTCTTTTCGAAAGTGCATCAAGAATCTGCTTGGGTTTTCAGCCTTTGTTCTCCTCCAGTTTTTGATTTTTTAAAGCTCGTCTGGGTTAATTTCTTGGGAGTTGTGTTGGTTTGAGGTTGTTGTTTGTTTGCTGCCTAATTACTCTTTCTTCTAGCTAAATTTTCTCTTGGCCTGTCCTTTATTTGGTTAGGATTTTCTGTTACTTTTCTCTTCAAACAAGGTATGTAACAGCTTGACTTTATTGAAATGCTCAAATCTGAATTTTGTTCTCTTTATTTGTTGCCTAAATCTTTCTCCTATAGCTGAATCTTCTCTTTCTTTGTTTTTGGTATGAAAATCTGAAATGCGATTGGTTAATATGCTGGTAAATGAATCTGAATAAGTGTTGTCTATGAAATACCTGAATTCTTGGAATCATTCTGTTTAGTTGTGTTTAAGTCTTATTGGTTTCAGAATGCATTGAGTTTGTGTAGTTAAAATAAGTTAGATGTTTGGTTTTGTGTTTGCCTCAGTCCCTACTGAAATTACTTGCACTAGGGTAGATGAATTTGACCTTCTAATGGTCAAATTTACCCCATAGTAGTACACAAATATTAGTTTATTTGCCAAAAATTACCCCTTAAGGATACAAAATGTGTAATCAAGAAGGGCCTTTAGGAAAGGAGTCTGAACCCGCAAAATGGTCGTATTTACTCCTCAAAGTGCCAAGAGTAGTCAAAGTATTGGAATAGGTACTTGCTAAAATTTATTGCATAACCTAAGAATGACTGTTAAGGGTCTAATAAGGTGGCATCATTGGAGTTGAATCTGACCTCTTTCATGGTCAGATTCATTCCAGGAAAAGGCACGAAAAAGGATTCTGTTTTTTAGTACTATATAGCCTAACATCATTAGAGTCAAATCTGACCCCTTTAATGGTCAGATTTGTCCTGATAGATGCATAACACACCTAATTATTTGGGGTGTTCAAGAGTGCAAACAGAGGCTCAAATGTGTAGCCATAAGGGATTCAAGCCGGAATGACCAGTTAGAGATTGTGTTTTTAGCTTTCTTTCTTTTTTAGGAAAAGATGTATTTTTTTAGAAGTTGTAATTCTGTCTGAGAATAGTTGTAATTTATCTAGACTTATCTTTTTTAGAATCATTGTAATGTAAGACTGGACTCTATATTCATTGTATCAGCAATTTCTTTTTTGTTCTTTCGTTTCTATATGTCTGTACCCGTGTAATTCCAAAGAAAAATGGGCATAATTAGCTCAAGATTAGTCTAAGTCCACTGGACTCGAACAGGGTTGTTATGGATAATTTTAAACAGGCCAAAGCCATTGACAATGGCCTGTTGGAGCTTGAAAAGGCCCAAATATAGTCCATTGGCCTTAAAAGATACGAAAAGCTTTAGCTTCAATACTGTTCGTTGGCAAATTTAAATATGAGATTTTATACGTTTGAATATTCAGATTAGATTGACAAGTTCAATAACGTTTTTTTAAGAAAAATCTTTTCCTATAGTTTTTCCCCGTAAATACCTATTGAAAATTATAAGAAATGACTGTTTTAGCTCAAAAAGAATTTCAGAATGTATACACAAATATGAATTTGTTGTTCAAAAAACGTTCTCAAAATTCCAGACTTTATAACATGTATGACTCAATATGCATGAATTGTGATTCAGTTGCATGGATTTATGCCACTTGAAATTGATAAAATTATGCGGTCAATGTCCTATTGAAGTTGAATGTGTCTATTTGACTTTATGAATATGTTACTTGTGAATTAGTAAATTTAAATCTTTCCTTGTTAAGAATGCCTTAAATTGTTTTACGTAGCTTTATTCTCTTCGCAAAAAATAGCCAAAACTAGAATGGCCTAAAATGATCAATTCGGGCTAAATTCGGCCATAGCCCGATCTCATGACTTGACTTAGAATCTCTACCTTAGACATAGTGAATCTCAAATACCTTCCATAAATTAGATAGTGAATGCCTTAAGCTTAGAAAAATAAATCAATCATCAAAGTATACGTTTACGTAACTTTGAATGAAAACAATTAAAAATACCTTTTCTCAATTGTGTATATGTTTACCTAACACAAATAAAAGACTAAAACGAACACTTGTAGAGATACTTTTAGGAATGGATTTCCAAAAATTATCGGAATTACGTACACGCACGCGTGACGTGATTTCGGTTTCTTTTTTAAAACAAAATAAAATACGCGCTTGCGCAACTTTAAATGAATTCAGTGTTGAGAATTATGTACACGTCCGCGTGACATGATTTTTGAAACATCTCAATCTCAACGGGTTTACGCATACGTGACCCGTCTCAAAATAACTCTTTAAATACAAGTGAATAATAAAAGAGGTAAAAAGATAATTAAAAAAAAATGCACATAGGTACAGAAGCAGTAAATAAATAATTTACCAAGTTTAATCATTAAGCGACCGTGCTAGAACCACGAAACTTGGGAATGCCTAACACCTTCTCCCGAGTTAACAGAATTCCTTACCCGGATTTCTGGTTCGCATACAATTTAAACAGAGTCAAAATTCCTCGGTTTTGGAATTTCTAATAAATAAATGGTGTCCCGGAACACCGTAAAAAATCCGGGTGGCGACTCTGAATAAAATAAATCCCAAAAATTGAATAATGTCACTTGAAGTGGAAAAACTCTCTTATCACCCTTACCGGTGAAAAAAGGAGGTGTGACATGGATAATAATTAATTGTCTGATCAATATCATTAATTAATCAATTACACCATGGCCTTTCCACTTTTGTCCCAAGAAAATGTTGTACTCCTACTAGGGGTGTACATAGATCGGGTTGGTTTGAACTTTTCAATTATCAGACCAAATTAATGGTGTCGGATTTTTAAATTATAAACCAAACCAAACCAATAAAGTTGAATTTTTCAATATCGATTTTTTGATTTTTGCGAATTTTTTTCGGTAAAGTCATAATAGCACAAAATATGTAATTTGTGCTCCAAATATTTATTTTAGTCTTAATAGGATACAACTATATAATATATTTTTCAAGAAAATAAAATAAAAATATGAGATGAATCATATTGTACTAAAATATTCATCAAGAAAAAGATAATAAAATCGCACAAAATATTACTAATTAATACACCATATTAAAAATTAACATAATCTAAAAATACAATATGGGTCATGCTAAAATAAGTGCAAAAGATAAATTAGGTTATGCATTTTCATTATAAATCAGTGCAAAACTAAAAAATAAATATTCAAGAGTATTGTCATTCTTTGTTTTGAATTGAATTTCCTTTATTAGCATTAGTATTGATTTGAACTTTATTTTATTGAACCATTCAAAAATATTAAGTCCAAACTTTAGACAATACGTTTAAAGATAAAACTGTGAAAAAGTTTAAGAAATATTTGTAAATTATATTGCAATAAATATTTATATGTATAAAATATTTTTAAAAATTGTATAAATGTAATATCTGGATGGTTGGATTTCGGTTTGATTTAGTTAAAACCAAACCAAACCAATTATGGTCGTATTTTTTATCAACACCAAGCCAAATCAAACCAAACCACAATCGAGTTTTTTTTTTCAATTTAACTCAGATCATCGGGTTGGTGCGATTTATCGGTTTAACTCCTATAGTCGTTTGCCTTCTTTTCTTTTTGGACAACTGAAACACAACAATATTAAAATGTCTATATATCGGGATATTTTATCCGTCTCTTCGGGAAAATGAATATCTTCAGGAAAATTTCAAGTTCTATTCTTTTTTTTTAATCACCACTCGGACCTGCAACCTGCCACACTAGTTAAAATTGACTTGTTGATGTAGAGATAAATAGGAGTTTAAATTAGGCAAAATCAAGAGTATGGCTAAAGTTTGTTATCCTGGGAAAAAAATTAAAGGTCCTTCATTGAGAAAATAGATTGATGTATCTTATTTGGTCCAGCACAGACAATGAATTGCCAAACATGTGGGGTTGTTCAGGTTGAGAGACATGACATACATTACTACTATAAGAAAAAAAACATTCTAGCTCTAGCCACATAATTGTCTAGGCTTGAAAACATGTGAACTCTTGTCTAGTAGGAAACCAGCATTTCCAGTGGCCAACAGTTTCCTTTATATAAATTTTCTAACGTCTACGACTCTAGCACTTTCAAAACTATATATGGACTATGGTGTTGGCGTCTTCTATCTAAAGATTGCTATTAATTATAGATATTTGTTTTCCTAATTGGTTACGAATATCATTTGGATCTTCTGAATAGATAAACGACAACTAAAACATGAACGGTTACCTTATTTAATTAAGTCTTGAAATTCATGTGTAAGGCTTACTTTATTTTATTTTATTTTATTTTTTTGGTAATGAAAGGTTTTATTGAAAACAAAACATACACCTAGCTATTACAATAAAGGATCAGTCTAGGTAACATAGTGCCTAGATTGTCCTTTTCAAGTACATTAACAACAAAAGCGGGGGAGTAGTATAAGTTCACAAAATACAAAAAGTGTCCAAACTACACCCCGTTTTAGCTAATTGGTCCGCTACTCTATTAGCTTCTCTAAACACATGCTTCAGGGGGGGATCATTCGCCTTCCGTGATAGGTACCTGCAATCATCAATTTGATTTTGGTAGGGACAGTTTGTCACGACCCAGAATCCTAATCCAGGTCGTGATGGCGACCAACAACGGGGTTAGGCAAGCCAACGTAAATTTCACTAAGTGTTTCTTTTTATTTGATTCAATTATTCACCCATTTACCGAATTTAACAAGTTAAATTATGATATCGAAAGATAATAACCCAGTGGTAGATAAAATAGCTATAAAGAAGCGTGAGCCAAAAGACGAGCATATATATATACAGCCCAAAATCCCAAAATAACCACTACGTGTGTGCCAGGAACTAGTGTCACGAGTGTCACGGGCATACTAACATGATAATCAAAAGATAGAATATACAATCCCACTGTCTGAATAAATAGACGGGAAACAAAAGTAAATGAAACTCCATGGTGCTGCTGGGGATGGCCAGAAGAAGCAGCTCACCGCGAAGTCAGGTCCGCTACGGTCAATATCTAGCTCCAGTCTGATAACTAGATGCACCAACCTCAGAACCTGTACAGTTAAGTACAGAAGTGCAGCATGAGTACATATTAAATAAATATGTACACAGTGAGTATCCCGTCTAATCTCGAACAAGTAGTGACGAGAGGTCGACTCGACACTCACTAAGGTCCAACAGTATAATATGCAAAAGAATATAACGAAAAGTAGTAGGCATGTAAGACAGTAAGTAGCAAATATGTATAGGGCACAGGATACCAAGTAATACTGAAGACAAATAACAATTTCCACTTTCTCTTTCCCCAAATATTTGCCAAATCAATATCCACGAAACAGTACCAAATAGACATGCACACACAACAAATAAGACAACCGGCCGGAGTCAGAAGAAATATCTATGTACTACCGAGGATTGAACGGCCCGTCCCATAAGTGCATTCTTACCATAGTACAATCTCACCTATGCACTGCCGAAGATCGAACGGCTCGTACCACAAGTGCATCTCTCAATGTAATCATATCATATCATAGTACAAATCTCGTCCATGCACTGCCGAGGATCGAACGGCCCGTACCAAAAATGCATTCTCAATTATATCATCTATGTGCACTGCCGAGGATCGAACGGCCCATCCCAAAAGTGCACCTTTCAATCCGTTGTGGCGTAAGTCCCGCTCCCATGAGAGTGGGGGAACTCACACATCGCTTGCGGAATGTAAATTGCGAAGCGGTCACATGCACATATAATGCTATTAAAATTTACTTTCCGTAACAAATTCCTTTCAATTATCCAAGTCTATGAACTCTCAGGGAAACAACAATATACATAACATGAATTCGTAACATATAAGTCATTTCAAGACAGAATATATGGCATGCGGTGGGCCTAACTACCCGGACATAAACATAGTAGTCGCTACGCAGGGACTCTCATCACTTTGTACGCACGTAGCCCCGAAAACAAATACATACAGCACATAGAACACCTATGGGGACAGTTCCCTCTTACAAGGTTAGAAAGGAGACTCACCTCGTGTCGAATCTACCCCTCGGACCAAGGATGCGCCCGAAACTCCGAACTCTACACCCGAGGACTCGCAACTAGCCAAACATGGTACATTTATGTCAATTCAAGCTCAAGGTAGGGAAATTATCCTATTTATTCAATAATTCAACATTATTGAAGGATTCCCAAAATTTAACCCCGGGCCCGCACGCTCAAATTCCAAAATTTCTCGAAGGAATTGCTCACCCATAGCCTAAGGATCGTTAATATGTGATTTCTACTTGAATTCATAACAATAGACGGACCATTTACCAATTTTCCTCAAGAACCCTAAGTAGTACCCAATTCTTGATTTTCCATCAATTTAGTAGTTAATCCCATTAATAATTCATGCATTAAACTAGTATTAGGATGGAATTAACTTACCCTAACAGTAGCTAGGTCGTGGTGTGTTCTTCCCAAGCTCACAAGTCTCTAATGGTGCTGGAAAATGAATGATAGGGGTGAAATCCCGAGTTTTGAAGAATATATATTGCATGGCCTACAGGGATTCCGCACCTGCAGCTCGAGGACCGCACCTGCAGTCTCGCTACTGCGAGCTTGGGCTCGCACCTGCGGAAATTGGCAAGGAGGGTGGGGATCGCACCTGCGGAGAGGTTTCTGCACCAGCGGACCCGCTCCTGCGGAAAATGTTCCGCACCTGCGGTCAAAGGGGACCTCACCTGGGGTCGCACCTGCGATGCTTAGGACCGCAGGAGCGGTCCCGCACCTGCGACTGGGCAACCACCCCTGTGGTCACACCAGATCAGGTGCACCAGCAGCTATTTTAGCTGGTTTTTAGCCTCGTGGGGGTGTCCGGGAGGCACCTGGGCCCACCCGAGCCCCCGTGCAGTTATACCAAAAGGTCCTAAATTATAATACATACTCGTTCGAGCCTTCAGAACACTCAAAACACACTAAAACTCAAAATCACACCCCAAACCCTTGAATTCATAACTTAAGAACTTCAAGTTCTTGATTTCTATAACGATGCGCCGAACCGACCTATACTACTCGGAATGACTTCAAATCTTGCAGGAAAGTCATAAATGACATAAGAGACCTATTCCCGGTCTCGGAATTTCATTCGGACCTCGATATCATAAAATCACATTCCAAACCAAATTTTAAACTTAAGGAAATCCTTATTTCTATATTGGGCATCGAAACGCTCCCATGTCATCGAAAACCCATTATGAACATACGCTCAAGTCAGAAATCATCATACGAAGCTACTGACACTGTCGGAACTCAATTCCGAGGTCGTTTGCTAAAAATGTTGACCGAATTAAAACTTGGCCAAATAGGCCAACCTTAAGGAACCAAGTGTTCCTAAACTGCTCTAAACACTTCCAAATCCCGAACTGCCCGTCCCCGTAAGTCACAAATCACAAGAAGCCGCTATGGGAAGACTTATATAGGGGAACGGGGTCCGATAATGCAAAACGACCGGTCGGGTCGTTACATTCTCCCTCTCTTAAACAAATGTTCGTCCTCGAACGGGTCTAAAATCGTACTTGAAGTGCTGAATAACTGTGGATATCTACTCTGCATGTCCTCCTCGGAATCCCAAGTTTTCTCATCGACTGGTTGTCCCCTCCACTAGACTTTCCCGGCAGAAACTCTCTTGGACCTCAACTGGCGGTCCTGTCTATCAATAATAGCAACTGGCTCCTTCTTGAAGCCCAACTTCTCATCTAACTAAATAGTGATGAAATCAACCACGTAAGAGAAATCAGCATGATATCTCCGGAGCGTGGATACATGAAAAAATGGATGAACTCCGGATAAACTGGGAGGTAAAGCTAGCTCATAAGCAACCTCTCCGACTCGCCTCAATACCTCGAAACGACCTATAAACCTTGGGCTCAGCTTGACCTTGTTCCCGAATCTCATAATGCCCTTCATCGGCAAAACCTTTAGCAGAACTTTCTCTCCCTCCATAAAAGCTAAGTCACGCGCCTTCTGATCCGCGTAATTCTTCTGTCTGGACTCTGCTGTGGAGAGCCTCTCCTGAATCAACTTCACCTTCTCCAAAGCATCTCTCACCAGATCGGTGCCATATAATCTAGCCACACCAGGCTCAAACCACCCGATAGGAGAACGACACTGACAGCCATACAAAGCCTCGAATAGGGACATCTCGATGCTGGACTGATAACTATTATTGTACGCAAACTCATCCAAAGGCAAGAATTGGTCCTACTGACCACCAAAGTCAATCACACAAGCCCTGAGTATATCTTTCAATATTTGAACTGTACGCTCTGACTGACCATCAGTCTGAGGTTGAAATGTTATGCTGAGATCTATTTGAGTGCCCATCTCACTGTGCAATGCTCTCCAAAAGTGCGAGGTAAACTGAGGACCTCAATCAGATATAATGGAGACCGGCACACCGTGCAACCGTACTAGAAGTATAAGTAGTAGCTACAGGAATGAAATGTGCCGATTTGGTCAATCTATCAACAATGACCCAACCCGCATCAACCTTCCGCGAAGTCTGAGGCAACCCAACCACGAAGTCTATAGTGATGCGCTCCCATTTCCACACAGGAATGGGCATCTACTGAAGTAGGTCTCCTGGCCTCTAGTGCTCATATTTGACTTGCTGGCAATTAAGACATCTAGCCACATACTCCACAATGTCTTTCTTCATCCGCCTCCACCAGTAATGCTGCTTCAAATCACGATACATCTTCGTCGCACCCGGATGAACAGAATACCGAGAACTGTGGGCCTCCTCTAGAATCCTCTTCATCAGGCCATCAATATTAGGAAAACATAAACGGCCTTGGAGTCTCAAAACACCATCCTCGCCCAAAGTAACCTCCTTGGCCCTCCCCTGGACCATTGTCTCCCGAAGCTCTGCTAAGCAGGGATCATCAAACTGCCAGGCCTTAATCTCTCCCAATAACGAAGACTGAGCAACCACATGGGCTAGAACTCGACGAGGCTCCAAAAGATCTAATCTCACTAGGCGATTAGCCAAAGAATGAATGTCTAAGGCTAGATGTCTCTCCTCTGCTGCAATGTAGGCCAAGATACCCATACTCTCTGCCCTCCTGCTCAAGGCATCCGCTACCACATTTGCCTTGCCCGGATTATAAAGAATAGTAATATCATAATATTTCAACAACTCAAGCCACCTGCGCTGCCTCAAGTTAAGATCCCTCTGCTTGAATAAGTGATGCAAACTGCGGTGGTCTGTATAAACCTCACAAGACACCCCATACAAGTAGTTCCTCCAAATCCTCAGAGGATGAACAATCGCCGCCATTTCCAAGTCATGCACAGGATAATTCTTCTCATGAACCTTCAGCTGACGTGAAGCATAAGCAATAACTCTCCCATCCTGCATCAACACATATCCCAACCCAACGCGTGAAGCATCGCAATACACAGTATACATCCCATAATCGGAAGGCAACATCAAAACTGGTGTTGAGGTCAATGTTGGCTTGAGCTTTTGAAAGCTCGCCTCGCACTCTCCAGACCATCGGAACGGGGCATTCTTCTGATTCAATCTGGTCAGTGGAGCTGCAATAAAGAGAACCCTTCCACGAATCGGCGATAATAGCCTGCTAGGCCCAAGAAACTTCTGATCTCTGTAGCTGAAGTAGGACGCGGCCAACTCTAAGTTGCCTCAATCTTCTGAGGATCAACCTTGATACCTTCTCCGGATACCACATGCCCCAAGAATGCCACGGAATCTAACCAGAACTCGCACTTGGAGAACTTAGCATATAGCTTCTGTTCCCGCAAGGTCTGGAGCATAACTCTCAGATATTGCTCATGCTCACCCACGCTCCGTGAGTAAATCAAGATGTCATCAATAAAGACAATGACAAAGGAATCAACATACGACCTGAACACCCTATTCATCAAGTCCATGAATGCTGCTGGGGCATTAGTCAAGCCAAAGGACATCACCAGAAACTCATACTGGCCATATCTAGTACGAAATGCAGTCTTCGGAACATCTGAAGCCCAAATCTTCAACTGATGATAACCTGATCTCAAATCAATCTTAGAAAACACATGAGCACCCTGCAACTGGTCAAACAAATCATCAATGCGCGGCAGAGGATACTACTTCTTAATGGTAACCTTATTCAACTGGCGGTAATCAATACACATCTGCATAGATCTATCTTTCTTCTTCACAAATAGAACTAGAGCACCCCATGGCGATACACTCGGTCTGATGAACCCCTTAGCCAACAGCTCCTCAAGCTTCTCCTTCAACTCCTTAGGAGCCATACGATACGGGGGAATGGAAATAGGCTGAGTATCTGGAGCTAAATCGATACAGAAGTCAATATCACGATCCGGAGGCATGCTTGGAAGGTCTGAAGGAAACACGTCAGCAAACTCTCGAACAACTAGTACTGAATCAATAGTCGGAGACTCGGCGGTGGTATCCCGCACATAAGCAAGGTAAGCCAAACAACCCTTCTCGACCATATGACGAGCCTTCATGAAGGAAATAACTCGGCTGGATGCACTAACTGAAGAACCTCTCCATTCTAGGCTAGGCGACTCAGGCATGGCTAAAGTAACCGTCTTGGCATGGCAATCTAGCACAACATGATAAGGAGATAGCCAATCCATGCCTAGGATAACCTCAAAATCCATCATATCAAGCAATAAAAGATCTACTCTGGTCTCGAAACCGCAGAAAGTGATCACACAAGACCGATAGACCCGGTCTACCACCACAGAATCACCCACAGGAGTGAACACATATATAGAAGAACCCAAGGACTCACGAGGAACATCTAGAAAATGAGCAAATAGTGATGAAACATATGAATAGGTGGATCCTGGGTCAAATAATATTGAAGTCTCTCTACCACATACTGAGATAATACTTGTGATCACGATGTCTGAGGCCATTGCATCTGATCTGGCCGGAAATGCGTAGAACCTGGCTGGAGCACCTGAAGACTGAACCCCACCAGAGTGAACAGGAGTTGACTGACCTCCTCCTGCCTGGCCTCCACCCCTGGGACGACCCCTGTCGACCTGTCCTCCACCTCTAGGTGGCCGAAATACTGGTGCTGAACCAATAGGCTGATAACCATGCTGCACTACCTTACCCCGATACTTGGGACAATGCCTCTTCATGTGGCCTGGCTCCCCACACTCGTAACATCCCCCAGGCACCATAGCCTGCTGCCCCGAAGAAGAAGACCCCTGAATAGCCAAGAAGCGATGTGGACCTTCTGGCATAGAACTGAAATATGAACGGAAGGATCTCTAATGAATGGAATAACCGTTGGGTGAACCCTGAGTAGCTGGAGGACGGTAGGAACGCTCTGGCATGGCACTGAACTGAGGCCTCACTGAACCACCTCTAGGAGGTAGTCGAGGTGCTGAATATGAAGGCCTGCTGGGCTGACCACCCCCAAACTAACCTCTGAACCTAGCCGGAGCATCCCTGAAATCCCCTGAAACCTGGCCTTCTTATCCTGCTAACCCTGCTCCCTGCTCCTCGACCGATAACCCTCGATCCTGCGAGAAATCTCCACTACGAGCTGATAAGGGGTACCCATCTCCACCTCTCGAGCCATGGTGGACCTAATACCCATATGCAATCCTACTACAAACCTTCGCACCCTATCAGCATCTGTAGGCAATATCATGAGTGCATGGCGAGATAGCTCTGAAAACCTGGACTCAAAATCTGTCACTGACATCTGCCCCTGCTCTAGCCGCTCAAACTGACCCCGCAGCTCTTCCCTCTCAGAGGGTGGAATATATCTGTCCAAGAACATCTGTATGATTTGATCCCAGGTAACCGGAAGAGAACCTACTGGCCTGCTGAGTATATAAGACTACCACCACGTAGGAGCTGTAATGACCCAGCCGGTCATTTTGTGTGTTGCGACTCCGTTCCTGTAAATGACTCTTTCCATAGCGGCTACTCGTGCCTTATGATTTGTGGGGGCAGGTAGTTCGAGATTCAGAAGTGATTTGGCCAGTTCAAGAACACTTGGTTCCTGAAGGCTAGCCTATTTGGCTAATTTTTGTTCCGAGTAGCATTTTGAGCAAACAACCTCGGAATCGAGTGTTGACAGCTCCAACAGCTCCGGATGATGATTTCGGACTTGAGCGTATGTTCGCCTCGGTTTCTGATGACCCGGGAGTATTTCGGCACCTGAATTGGAATTCAGGATTTCATAAGATTTAGAATTCAATCTGGAATTGGACCTCATGATATCATGGTCCGAATGGAATTCCGAAACTGGAAATAGTTACGTATAGTCATTTATGACTTGTCCACAAAATTTGGGGTCATTCCGAGCAGTATAGACGCGTTCGGCGTATTGGTGAGCCATTGAAATTTTCTTGAAAACTTAAGTTTGGAACTAAGGGGTTTTGGAGAGTGATTTATAGTTTGGACGATGTTTTTAGTGTTCTGGGAGCTTGAGCGAGTCCGTCATATGATTTGGGATTGGTTGGTGTAATTTGTCGAGGGCTCGGGTGGGCCCAGGGGTCTCCCGGACCCCAAGCGGGGTCAAAAACCAGCAATTTCATAGCTGGTGGGAATTTTATGGTGTGACCGCCCCTGTGGTCCATCAGCCGCAGGCACGAGCTCGCACCAGCGGCCAATCCCTCGCAGGCGCGGCTCCAGCCGTAGGAGCGGCCTTCCTCTCACTGGCGCGGCTCCGCAGGAGCGAACAAAAGTCTGCAGGCGCGACCTCCGCAGGCGCGACCTCCCCAGGGCCCAGGCCCAACTGCAGGCGCGACCAATTTCACGCAAGTGCGAGTCCGGACCTGCGATCCAAAGGCCGCAGGAGCGAGAACTGCTGGGCAGTTCTATAAAAAAAAAGCCCCATTTCGTTATTTTTCTTCCCAAACTCGATTTTCCTCCATTGTTGAGACCC
>ML241972.1:6663-30476 GCA_005239495.1 Nicotiana undulata
CCCCCCCCCCCCTCTCCCCAGTGTTCGAGGTTGATCGAAGTAAGGCCTCAAATACTGTTTTGATTGGTGTTACCGGTTTGTTTCCGGCCTTCGATTCTGAGTTAGCACGATTTACTTGTTGTATAATTAAAAACCTTGCCAAAAAACCCATT
Organism: Nicotiana undulata; assembly: GCA_005239495.1. Lineage (NCBI taxonomy): Eukaryota > Viridiplantae > Streptophyta > Magnoliopsida > Solanales > Solanaceae > Nicotiana > Nicotiana undulata. Next base: position 6,816 of record ML241972.1, read on the forward strand.
TGGGACAAAACCTGTTCAAGGGAAAAAGTGTGCAACTCGTGCTTTCAGACCCAAAATCTCGTACTTTTCCTCGTTGATTACCTGCAAGAGTTAATCCGAAGTATAAACAAAAGAAAATGAATGGGGTTATACCTTAGCAGTAATATCGTTTTAGGTGAGTTACATTCCAATTGCTCGATAGTTGTTCAACATCCATCATTCCGAGATTGTAGGATCCTTTTTGGGCGATTTCGATGATATGATATGGCCCTTCCCAGTTTGGCCCCAACTTTCCCTCGTTCGGGTTTCGGGTGTTTAACGTGACCTTCTTGAGAACTAAGTCCCCAATGTTGAAGTACCAAAGTCTGGTCCTTCTATTGTAATATCTCTTGATCCGCTACTTTTGGGCAGCCAACTAAACAAAGGTGGACTCACGCTTTTCATTTAATAGCTCTAGGCTCATATCCATGGCCTCGTCATTTGATTTCGTTATTGAATATTAGAATTTGTTGCTTGGCTCTCCGACCTCGTCCGGTATCAAAGCTTCAGCTCCATAAACTAACGAAAATGGAGTGGCCCCGGTACTGGACTTCGAGGTCGAACGATATGCCCAAAGAACTTCGGGCAAGAGTTCCTTCCCCTTTCCTTTGGCGTCGGTCAACCTTTTTTTAAGGTTTTGGAGTATGGTTTTGTTGGTTGATTAGGCTTGTCCGTTCCCACTAGGGTGGTAGGGCGTTGATAGGATCCTTTTGATCTTGTGTTTTTCGAGAAATTTGGTCACCTTGCTACCAACAAACTGTTTCCCCTTATCACACACGATCTCGGCCGGCATTCCGAACTGATATATGATATGGTCCCAAATGAAATCTATAAACTCCCTCTCCCTGACCTTTCCTTATGCCTGAGCTTCCTCCCAGTTAAAGAAATAGACAATCATAAACAAATTAAATTTGGCCTTACCAGGTTCACATGGAAGGGGGCCGACGATGTCCATTCCCTTCTTCATAAACGTCCATGGCGATAAAACTAAATGTAGCAGTTCTCTAGGTTGGTGTATCATCGGAGCATGCCGTTGGAATCCATCACATTTTCTCACAAACTTCTTCACATCATTTTCCATGTCGATCTAGTAATAACCTGCTCTAATCACATTTCGAACCAATGATTCAACGCCCGAATGATTTCCACAGGTGCCTTTGTGAATTTCCCTCAGAACGTAATCGATATCTCATAGTCCCAGACATATTGCCAGCGGACCATGAAACATTCTCCTGAATAAGGTTCCATCCTCAGACAAACAAAACCGGACCACCTTTGTACGGAGGGCCCTCGATTCTTTTGAATCCGAGGGAAATTTGTCGGTCTTCAGATATTCTACGTATTTGTTTCTCCAGTCCCAAGTCAGTCTTGTAGAGTTTATCTAGGCATGACCTTCTTCTACCACCAATCTCATGAGTTGTGCCACTACTCCCAGATTAAGCTCGTTGTCTTCCACTGATGATCCTAAGTTAGCAAGGGCATCAGCCTCACTGTTTTGATCCTAGGGGACGTGTTGTAAGGTCCATTCTTTGATACGGTGTAATGCTACCTGTAACTTATCCAGGTACCTTCGCATTTGTTCTTCTCTGACCTCGAAAGTTCCATTAACTTTGTTTACCACGAGGAGGGAGCCGCACTTAGCCTCAATCACCTTAGCCCCCAAGCTTTTGGCTAGCTCGAGACCTGCAATCATGGCCTCATATTCGGCCTCGTTGTTAGTCAATTTTACAGTCCTGATAGATTGTCCTACTACATTGCATGTTGGTGGCTTTAAAATGATGCCGAGTCCGGACTCTTTTGCGTTCGAGGCACCGTCTGTAAAGAGGGTCCAGATTCCCGAGGACATCCCTTAGTTCACCTCAACTCTCGTATGACTTCGGTTACGTCAGCCACAAAATCTACCAAAATTTTAGATTTGATGGATGTTCGGGGTCGATACTCAATATCGTACTGATTTCAACGGCCCATGTGGCCAATCATCCCGAGAGTTCGGGTTTGTGCATAATTTTTCGCAACGGGTAAGTTGTTACAACACATATGGGATGACATTGAAAATAAGGTTTTAGATTACTAGAGGTGCTTAGTAAAGTGAGCAGTGGTTTTTCCTAGGGTCCTGAACATAATAAATTGGAAATTGCGTACCTTGCTCTTCCCGAACCAGGACTTCCCTTACCTCTATTTCTGATACTGCCAAGTACAAGTATAACTGCTCATATGTTTTTTGTGTATGAAGCAATGGTGGGCTCGATAAATATCGTTTGAGCTTTTCCAAGGCCCATTGACACTCTGAGGTCCATGAAAAGTTGTTCTTCTTTTTGAGCAGCGAGAAGAATCGGTAACTCTTATCCGACGACCTCGATATGAATCGCCCCAGGACAACCATGCATCCGGTTAATCTTTGCACAACTTTTACGTTGTCAACGAGCGTGATATCTTTGATGGCTTTGATTTTTTCGGGGTTGATCTCGATTCCTCGGTTGGATACCATGAACCCAAGGAACTTACCCGATCCGACTCCGAATGCACTTCTCCGAGTTCAGCTTCACATTGTACTTCTTCAAAATGCTTAAAGTTTCATGCAAATGTTTTAAATGGTTCTCTACTCGCAGGGACTTAACCAACATGTCGTCAATATGAACCTCCATCGATTTTCCTATTTGTTCCTCAAACATCTGGTTTACCAGGCATCTCATCATGTTATAACACTATGCGCCGTACTTGGTAATGAAGGAGATTTTCTCCTGATCATCTGGGTCCACCCGTATTTGGTTGTACCTGGAATAGGCATCGAGAAAGCTAAGGATATCGTGGCAAGCCGTGGCATCATTCATGTCAAGATGGGACCATGCGAAACAATATATTTTAGCCATAAGAAATTGAAAGTGTTTTTCCTAAGCTCGGGAGTTAGCCTCGTGCCCACGTATACCTTTCGATCGGGAAGATGTTCGATTAGTATGACCTGTTCCAGCTCTTTGACTATTAATTTTGTAGCGTGGGGATCATTGGGGACTATAAAGGATCGAGGGACCCCATAATCATCGTCTTCATCAGTCCCCTGCTTATCTAGTTGGGTCAAGGCTAGTATCGGTGATTGATATTTGGCCCCTTGTTTTGTTTCCGTCCTTGGTTCCTTTGATGTTGCAAGTGTTGATATCAAAATCATTTCATTGACTGCAAACATCTCTTTTGCGGCCGACTGTTCCGCGTAGATCATCTTAATTACTTCTGGCGTCGGGAATTTAACACCTAGTGAAAGGTCGAAGGCACTACCCTCGCGTTGTGGTTCTATGGCCTACCTAACAGGGCGTTGTATCTCATGTCACCCTCGATCACATAAAACTTTGCTTCCTGGATGGTACCGGCGACATTGACTGGTAATGTTATTTCCCTTTTAGTGGTTTCACATGCCATGTTGAATCCATTCAGAACTTGGACTGCGGGTGCAATTTGGTCTTGTAGACTGAGCTGCTCCACAACCCTTGATCGAATGATGTTGGCCGAGCTACCTGGATCAATTAACACACGTTTAACCCGAATCTTATTCATCAGTACAGATATTACCAGTGTGTCATTGTGGGTACGATCCCTTCTGCGTCCTCGTCGTTGAAAGATAAAGTTCCTTCTGGTATGTCGTCTTGAGTTTGTTTTTCCCTAGTGATGGATACCTTGGTACGTTGCAACATCGGGCCCTGTGGGATATCAACCCCGCCGATGCTCATGTTGATGACGTGCTGAGGTTCTTCTTGTTCTGCCTGTTTGTTAGAATCCCTGTTCTTGAAGTGGTTCTTGGCTCGGTCGCTCAAGAATTCTCGAAGGTGCCCATTGTTGAATAAATGAGCTACTTCCTCTCTCAGTTGTCTACAATCTTCGGTTCTGTGACCGTGAGTTCCATGATATTTGCACATCTTGTTACGATACCTTTGGGTTGGGTCGGTTTGTAGAGGTCGAGGTCATTTGGTATCTTTGATGCGCCCGATAGCTGATACAATGGCGGCAACATCGACATTAAAGTTGTATTCCAACAGCCTCGGTGCGTCTTTGGGCCCGATGGACCTGTCAAAGCCATTTTTGGTCATAAGTGCCCTTCTGCTCTGACCTCGTTCATTTCTTCTTTCGTTTCTCATGGAATTTTGCCCGTACCTGTTACCTCTATGATCCCCGTTATATGGCCGATACCGATCTCTGTTCGACCTTAGTTCCTGGTCGATATCTTTCTTGATTTTATCGACGGGTCTGTTAGGATAAACGGACCCGGAAGGAGCCCCAAGTTGATCGTCTTCACTTGTGATTTTTAATTGGTACCAATTATGCACATCGTCCCAAGTAACACCTGGGTACTCTATCGGATTCTGTTTCAACTGTTGTGAAGCTACCGAGCTTCGAACATTGAGCCCTTGAGTAAAGGCTTCAACGACCAAACCATCAGCGACCGATGGTAGGTCCATCCGTTCCATTTGGAATCAGGACCCAAATTCCCTGAGCATTTCATTGTCCTTCTGCCTTACCTTGAAAAGGTCCGACTTCTGGGTTTATACCTTGAGGGCTCCGACGTGTGCCTTTACGAAAGAATATGCAAGCATAGCAAAAGAGTCAATAGAATTAGATGGTAAATTGTGATACCGTATCATGGCTCCCTGATCACGCCCAACTATGCCTTATAAAAAGGACTGAGCGGACGTTGCAAATATAATCTAAGTATTTAGCCCAGAGTTGAATCCCACAGGGAATTAACCTATAAATTACTTTTGTTAGACGCATTGAATTATTCGTAATCAACTTCCCAAATATTATGAATAACAATGGTTGAGGTTTCTACTAACTATAACTGAATAAAAATTAATTAAACTAAAAGCTAACTATGATTGGATTGTAAACAAATAAGAGAAGGATCTAAGGTTGTGGTTTCCCCTGTTGATGGAATCCCTTCATGTTATGTTTCATATAGTTTTACCTAATCGTCTCTATCAATCATGAGCACTCTTGTTACCGTAAAATCTCTCCCGAGTAATTACGACAATATACTAGACGCACTCTCCCGAATTACGCTAGCTAGCTTTTATTACAGCTCACTTAGATTGAACTCAAGGTTTCGTTATCCTTAATCCCACCTTTAAACCCTCGGTTATGGATCCCTCCTATACTTTGGGAGTGATGTTGTTCAACAACTAACTAAATATGCACTCTCTCCCGAGTAGACACATACTAAATAGGCACAACTAATTGAGGGCCCTTCAATCAACTACAACAAGAACTTAGTTGAAAAAATAGAGATTAAACCAGGCAAACTATTTAATATAACAAGATGTTCGTCCTTCAACAGGTTCCACCAAAACCTTAGACTAAATAAATTAGCTACTCATAATTTTGTTGATAATAACAACAAGAGAATTCATCATAAATGGGAAAAAACACAAGGAAGAAAGATGAAACTTTATGCCCAATTATCCTCCTTGCCTCTTGCCTCCGTGCACTTGTTTTGGTGAGGATGAGAGTAAGCTCACGAAGGGTGATGTCGTGCACTTGTTTTGGTGAGGATGAGATTAAAAGCACGAAGGGTGATGCCGTGTACTTGTTTTGGTGAGGATGAGAGTAAAAGCACGAAGGGTGATGTCGTGCACTTGTTTACTCTAAGTTGTTATTTCCTGTTGTCACCTTGATATTTAAACTGTTGTCTTATTCCATTATTTCTTTTATCTGATATCTCTTTCTCCCAGCTTGTTCCCTTTTTCCCTTGTACTTAACTGATTATTTTACAGTTATTATTCTTTCGATTATTGTTGAATTGCACAGGTTGTATTAATTGTCGTGTCCTAGCCTCGTCACTCATTTTTCAATTCTCTCAAACCCTAAACCTCCATAGGCGATTTTCCAAAGACCCAAACTTCTCCAAATCATTGGTAAGTTATATATAACTAATTGCTTTCAATCCTTAGCAACTTGTAACAAGATTTCAACCAAACATCTAGAGTTTTCATGGTAAAAATTGGGATTTTTGGGTAGAACATAAAAATTTCGAAATTTGGGAATTTAGACCTCGAATTGAGGTCGGATTCCAAAACCAATTGTATATCTGGGCTCGGGGGAGAATGGGTAAACGAGTTTTGTTCCGATAGTTTTTCAATAAAGTTAATTCCTTTAAGAAAAAATTGATGATAGTGAACCAATTGTTTTAGATTCGAGCGGATTAGAGACAAATCCTAAAGGAAAAGTTGTGCTAGAGCAGCGATTTTCTTGAGACATCGAGGTAAGTGTTTGGTTTAACCTTGACTTGAGGGAATAGGAATCCCCAACCTGATTGTTATGTGAAATTTCTTATGTGTGGTGTATAGGTGAGGTGACGAGTACCTATGCAGTACCAAATTATCTGTCTAACATGATCCCTTCATTGTTTCCAATTATTTTCTTCTTGGCTTAATTGTTTTATGATCATTGAGGCTTACATGTCTATTTGGTTTCATTAAATTATTGTTAAGTATTGTTTTGAGTATTTTAGAAGTGTTGGATGTTCCCTTGGTTTTGTTATGATACATAAAGCTTGAGCTGGATGACAGTGTTATGATATTTACATATGTTCTGGTTGGTTTCATTATGAAATGATATTTGATGAAGTTTATGAGTTGTACCGTTTTCTGTTTACGATTGTTGACACAAAAATGTTGTGAAAGGCTTGGCCTGACTTGTGAAAATTTTCATAAATAAAATGAGATGATATGTCTGGTGGGAGCGGGTTGCACGCCGCAACAAGGAGTGATAAGGGTGGACAGGTGGGATCGGGTTGCACGTCGCAATAGGTGTAGTAAGGGTGATATATATATGGAAGAGATATAAGGGTGGACAGGTGGGAGCGGGTTGCACGCCGCACCAAGGAGCAATAAGGGAGGACACATATGTTTTACTGATTTTCCAAGAAAAAGTAAATATTTGAAAAATTACTATTTTACTCTACTATTTTTCGTATTTTACACTCACTTTTATTTTAAAGTAAAAAATTTCGAATTTTGGAAATTTATGTGAGAATTTGGTTATAGCTCAGTCCTGGAAAAGGCAACTGAGTTATTTTATTTATTGTTCTTATTTTGTTTAGAATTTCCTTCTTTCTTGATTATATATATTGTTACAGGTTATGTTACAAATTCCCTGCCGTAGCCTCATCATTACTTCATCGAGGTTAGGTTCGGCACTTACTCAGTACATGGGGTCGGTTGTACTGATACTACACTCTGCACTCTTTTGTGCAGATCCAGGTACTGTCCAGAGTTAGGAGATTTTAGTAGCTGACATCATCATTCGGAGACACGAGGTAGATTTGTTGGCGTCCGTAGATTCCTGGAGTCTTCTCTTATTTTTAGACACTATTTTATTTCATTCAAAACAGATACACAACTCTTTCATCCAATTATTTGTAGTATTATTAGTGGTTCGTGAATTGTGACACCAGACCCTGGGGTAGTCTTATGGTTATACATTTAGTTTGTGGTTCGGCTTAATTATTGATTATTATTATTACTCATGAAGTTATTAGTTGGAAATTAGTAGATTTAGTTTATTTTAAATTATCTTATTGCGTTTAAGTAAATATTCGAAAGGAAAATGGCTAATCAAGTTCTAACAATGGTTTTCCTAGCAAGTGTGGTGTTAAGCGCCATCACAATCCCCAAGGTTGGAAATTTGGGTCGTGACACTCTTAGTCACCTCATGAGGTTGTATCGGCCTCTGCATTACCGAGGTCTAATTAAAATTCGACGCCGGTCTACCAAACCCTTCTTCTCCAGTGATGACGAGGACAAGGATCAAGGATGGATGAGTTGGTTTGTTTGAGTTAGGGCCGTTGACATCATTCCTGCGGAGTTCTTGTCATTTCCCGAGGAATGGAATTTCAAAGGTAAGTAGTATGTTGCACTTCATTATTTTCGTTCTTAGTTTTGTCGTAATCCATGAGAACGTTTCCTTTCCTTCTACGCAGCGATCCCGTGAATGCCAAATGAGGTCCCCGATCTTGCAAATTGGGCTCGCAAATTGGTAGCCTCCTCGACCTGCGACGAACGCAAGTGGAGAGATTTGTCGCAGGGAAGATGGGAAGCAAAACACCATGGTATGTGCCATGTGGTTCTTCTCTCAATGAATAATTTTCTTTATGTTCATTAATCTCTCCGTCGCATGCATCAGAGAATTCTTAGAGATGAGGCCTTGCCCTCTCGAGGAGGAAGAAGGACATTCGGCGTCGGAGCCGAGGAAGGATAATAAAAGGAAGGAATCCTCGGGGGGCGAGGATGTTCATAGAAAAGCAGGACCTACCCGGAGGTGCGAGGAGGATGCACCCGCCGACGAAGACCTTATTTTCATTGGTCGATCTGTGGATGATAATGCATTCAAAAAGTATGGACCTACATTGATGGATCGAGCCGGGAGAGCCCCCGAGGTTGTTAAGACCCCTGGACTCGAGGGAGAGGTTCCACAAGAGAGTAGTGGCGAAGGTCCTTCACCATCATTTTCGTCTTCCTTCGAAGATACCACGAGGTTTGCTTGGAGCTAGAGGTCACCCAAGTTAGCCGGAGCCCCAGGTGAACATGACCCCTCCCAGGGATGCTGTACCGGGGCCGATGAGACAGAATCGGTAGATGCAAACTCGACCTTTAAGGAGGCTCAGCGACTCTGTTTAGTGGTGAGTTTTGATGTCGTTATAACTTCTCTAAGATTCGTACTTTCTTCTCTTTTCTAAATGGGGAGAAATCCCTCAAGCTTATTTGTGATAAGAAGGCAATAGAGCTGATACACCTTCGATCGGAGTTGAACCGATGTGATGATTACAAGGACAACCTTGAGAAAAAAGTACCTTTATTTTGAAGGAATTTGGGCTTCTTCTCCCATTTTCAGGGGCTAATATTTTGATGTCTCAGTTGCAGCAGAAGAGCGGGACACTGGAACGCCTTCGAGGCAAAGTTAACCAAGTCAATTCTGAATGCAACAAATTGAAGGCACAAGTGGATGCCCTTGTTGCGACCAGAAAAAATGCTTTGGCTAAAGTTTCTGCCCTTGAGATTCAACTCTATAATGCTCAAGAGAGCAATTTGATTCAGTCGTGCAGGATAGCTAAGCTCGAAATCGAATTCTTGAAAATGAAGGTCGAGGTTGTGGAGGCTCAATCCGAAGCCGAAGAGGTCCAAGTAAAGGCTAATAAGAAGGTGGCCATCTATCTATAAGATGCTACTAATGTACTGATGAAGTAGAGGAAGGCTTCTGATCGAGAGGTAAGAAGAAATGAGTATGCCCGATGCAGATCCCGGAGGGAAACCCTCGAGGAGATTCATGCTAAGGGCTTCGATCTCTCGGAGGAGATAGAGCATGCCAAGGTGGATGCATTTGACGCCAAGTTCCTCGTTTCTTCTGACGGTGAAGCCGATGCTGGAGGCAAGGAAAAGGCCGGTGAGGGAGCTGGTCCCGAGGGATCTGATGAAATCATAATCCTCGAGGGGAAATGACTAAGAGGGTGTTTGGATTGGCTTTTAAGCTGGTCAAATCAGCTTTTAAGTTCTTTTTAACTTTTTTCAGTGTTTGGTAAGGTTATTTCTAACTTCTCTCATCATCTGACCATATTCTTTTGCCACACCCTATCATTCTTTTTGAACTATGTCCATGGATCACACTTAGAGAAGTTCATCTGTCTTAAACAAAATTGGAATATCTGACCCCAAATTTTCTATATACTTCAAAATCATTTCTGACTATAAACATCTGGAGTAAACACTTAGTCACATAATCTAAGGGGGAACTGTCTTATCTTTTGTCTCACAGTAATAGCGGCTTCTTACACTAGTTCACTAATGTGGTACTTTCTAGTTCTAATATGAATAAATCTAAACAACTTAATCATTCCCTGAAGTTCAATATCGGTTGCTATATGTTCTCATTTTTGTACACCATATCTTCTTAATCGTATACATGAGTTGTACGAGATCACATCTTTGGTAATAATAAACGTTTTTGACTCCTAGGTATTTTACCCTTAGGTTCTTTTCTGTCCAAAACTAAAGTGACCAATGTTAGATTCTGACATCTGAACTATCATCATCCCACATGTGGCTCCATTTCCAAGAACTAAAAGAAATTGTTCTCTAAGGTAAAACACATACGATTACCATACACATACTTATTCTTCAGAGTATACCATCATCTGATAAATCACTTACTACAACATCCGGTGATTCTTGGTCTTTATCTAGACCTAAAATATGCGAAGATTTCGCTATAACCATTGTTACTTACATTTTCTTTTAGCACCCATAGGCATCACTGTATACTCGCCAGTCACTAGAAGTTTGATACAATGACAATTGGAGATCTGGTAACTGAATAACTAATAACTGGCATACTGAATAACCTTAAACTTTCTATCTAAAAGATTGTATAACTGGTAATTGAGGTAAACCAACTGACGACCATAAAACGCAATAACTACTTTTGTACTTTCTAGTAAGGCTATGCTCTGATATGTACTACTATCCATTGCATCCCACTTCCAACATCTTCTCAGGTCTCATTTGTTACTAACAAGTACTCCATAATTATACCCCAATGGGGAATCATCATCTCTAGAATCTTGGGTATTTTTTGCTCGTCGCTTGGGCATTAGATACGTATGGAATTAGATAGGAACAGAAAGTTGATTTTTTCTCTAAGCTTCATGGCACGATCTAGAGTAAAAAGAAGTGAGACGATCATGGATGTCTTGGTAGTTAACCATTTATATGAGTGGCCGGCACACACATATAAAGGAAACTCCACTAGACACAGCTTCATAGATTCCTTAGGACAATTAATGCTCTGATACGAAGCTTTTTCACGCCTCGAACCTGGGCCTGGACGTAACACGGCACTCGGTTCCTGACTACATGTGACCGAGCGAACCAACTGGCAGGCTGAATCAACATATGATATCATAACATACTGAATGCGGAAGATAACTAACACATGTTGATATACTGAAAGTCTGTATGATATAAATCAAAGTGCGGAAATACTAATACAATTCTGAAACATATTTGTAGCCCACATAGCTTAATATGAAAAGCCTGCGACTCTGTCTAATTGTTACTCTAGTCTATGAAGCCTCTAATGAAGTACAGAAAACACTAACTGTCTAAAAGTACTGAAGACTATAAGGTAATGATAATTCCCTGAAAGAACTAGGGATCACCAAATAGCTGGTACGAGAATACTAGCGCTCTGAATCATAGACCTGTAAATCATTACCTGCATCATGAGATGCAGGCTCCGGGCAAAAGGGACGTCAGTACATTTGAATTGCACTGGTATTTAAAGCAACTAAAAGAAAGAATTATAAATGCTGAAACTAAAACTAAGCTGATAATTGAAATGATAACTGATAAATGAAATGATAATTAATAACTGATAACTGAACTGATAGCTGATAACTGAACTGATAGCTGATAACTGATAACTGAACTGAACAAAGGAAATAAGGATATGAGTACTCCCTCTTTTGAAATGAACAACCTGTTAATCTGAATAAGCTACAGCCTCGGGCCCAATATATATGTGCACAAGCTACGGCCTCAGGCCCAAGTATACGCATACATAACTACGACCTCAGCCCCAAAAATGCATAAAGCATAAACTACGGCCTGAGGCCCAAACATGCATAAAGCATATAATACTGCCTCAGGCCCAAGTATGCATAAAGCATATAAACTACGGCCTCAGGACCAAATACAGGTGTTCAACAATCAGGAACTGAGTAACATACTAAAATACATGATACTAAAATACATGATGCTGAAATACTGAACCATACTAAAATACATGATACTTGAATACTGAATAGAGCTAGACTGAGACATGTATTCATGAACTGATTACGAAAATTGAAACTTCAATTGTTTATGACATTCTGAGTAAGCTATACTGAGACTCAGGGACATCAAACCAAAGTCTATATTGAATACGAACTGAGCTCACAACGTTCGTAATAAAATTCATGAACGATTTATGAAGCTAGAGAATAGAAGTTCTAACTATTCAAGGAACTACGCTAAACTATGTTTCTGAGGCAATTGGTAATGTGGTAAAGGAAATGTAGTGTAGGGAGAATCATTAACATTCCCAAACATAGAGATTTAGCCTCACATACCTTAATTTCCTTCTCTTGAGCGTAATACAATGTTTTCCAACCCTTTCAACTTTAATCTATATAAATACAAGTCAAAGGGATTCCATATTAGCAATAATACTCAAGTTTTGGTCACATAGGCATTTTATCAAACACTTGGTGGCATAAAGCTTCATAGCCCTTATTAATGGTGTTTCTACACCCAATAGCCCATTCTCTTGCTCCTAGATAAATTCTAAAGTCTCAAATGTTTATAATCAACATCATTCTGCGTCACCCATAAGGTAAACAACACCCTTAACCAATAATCAACAATCAACCACCCAAACCTATAACCGTTCATGCTTTTCTATAAAACCCATCAACACATATCTCATGAACTAGAGTCTATAATCATTAATCCAATGCTAGAATCAATTAGAGGGTGAAGACATTACCTCTTTGAAGTTCAATCCCATTGAATTCGAGTTATAGGGTTCCTTCTCTCAACAATGGTGTCCCAATCGAATATCTAATTATATGGAGGGTTTACTCATGTTAATAAGATGTTGCGGAATTGAAATAAACTTAGAATCACCATTAGAACTTACCATGATGGTGGAGGGACCCTTAAGGAGTTAGGTTTTTTAGAGCTCCTTTTTCTAGAGAAAGTTTTTTTTGTTTTGGGGATATGGGGGACGAATTAGGGCTTTAAATATGACTTCCCAAGTGTTCCCTCGCGCACCTGTAGGCCTGACAACGCACCTGACCGCGCAAAATGGTCGGAACACTGCGGCGGCGCTCGGGGAGAGTATATTGCACATTGTTCTGTAAAATGCACATTACATTTTGCACATATATCTGTTTGGTCTGCATAATATATCGTTGGGAAGCTATTTCAAAGTTCTACCACTTTCATGCTTTGCGTTTTCTCAAATTGCATACACATTTTTACTAAACCCTGCTGGAAGATGGACCTTCTGCAAACTTAGTCGATTTTGTCGAACCTTATGCACCTCACTTTCCATCTTGATTTTGAAACAACTATGTTCACCCATCATCCCGATAGGACTTCATATGTCAAAAATATAACCTTACTACTCCTTTAACGCATTCATACCTAAGCCGAATGTACGGGGTGTTACAGCCAACATCCAACTCAAAAACGAAAAAGTGTTAAGTTAACACTTAAAAAAATACTAGTTTAGGATTCTTTACCAGTTTAGGCCTTGGAACAAATAATCAAAGTTATCTTCTAATACAACAAAAGCAATATATCAAGCTAGAAATTGTACAAAGGAATAGAAAGGTCAAAAATGCCATAAAATTAAATCTAATAAACCACCCAAAAAAATGAACATAGATAACCAAATAAAACAACAGTACTCAGAAAATAACCTTCATCATCAATCGGAATGACGAAACTCTAATTCGGAATGACTTTTGACTTCTGAGGAGTGAGGACTGAGGACGAGGTGTAACGACCCGACCGGTCGTTTTGAGATCCAGCGCGTCGTTCAGCAGTTGGGAGTCACGAACAGCTTCATTTCAGGTATATTGACTTGTGCATATGGTCGGAATTGAAATTCAGGAAGATCGGAGTTGAATTTAAAGGAAAATTCTCATTTCAGAAGTCTTAAGTTGAAGAAATCAAGTAAGGCTAGGATTTTGAGTAAATGACCTCGGAATCAGGATCCGAGAGTTCCAGCAGGTTCGTATGATAATTTCGTACTTGGGCGTATGTCCTGAACGGGTTTTGGATAACCCGAGAGTGTTTGGGTGTATATTGTGGAAGTCATCATTTTTGAAGAAATTTCCTAAGTTTGGCTTGAAGTACATTCCAATGATATTGATGTCTGTTTGGGATTCCGGGTCTGGGAATAACTTCGTATGGTGATTCTGGAGCTGGGAGAATGATCGAATGTGAATTCGGATATCCGGAAGTCAATTTAAGGTCATTTGGCTAAAGATATAAAATCGAAGGTTTTTGAAGAATTCGACTGGAAATGGAAATTTTGATATCGGGGTCGGAATGTGATTCCGGAAGTTGGAGCAAGTCCGTAATGTCGAATATGACTTGTGTGCAAAATGTGAGGTCAATCGGACGTGATTTCATAGGTTTCGGCATCGGATGTGAAAGTTAGAAATTTAAAAGTTCATAAAGTTGTAATTTAGTGCGATTCGTGATTTCGGTGTTGTTTGAGGTGATTTGAAGCCCCGATCAAGTTCGTAGGATGTTATGGGACTGAGTCGTGTGTTTGGACGGGGTCCCGAGGGCCTCGAGTGTGTTTCGGGTGGTTTCGGGGCATTTCGGGTTGAATAGTTGTTGCTGGTTTTCTGGTGCTGATGGTGTTCTATGCGATCGCAGCCTTTGCTTTGCGATCGCAGAGAAGGAATTGAGGGGAAGTGGTTTTGGTCTATGCGATCGCGGATTTTGGTGTGTGATCGCGAAGAAGGTCTGGGCAGAGCAGTGCAATCGCAGGCCTGCTACTGCGTTCGCATAAGAGAGCGAGTGAGGGTACTGGAGATGACCCGTGCGACCGCAGGTCTGTTGGTGCGATCCCGGAGGAGGGTCCTGGAAGGCCTGTGCAATCGCAAAGGCTCTCTTGCGATCGCAGAGAAGGCCTATGCTGGGCAGAATGATATTTAGCGGGTTTTGGCCATTTTAACTCATTTTACATATGCCATGGACGGATTTTGAGAGCATTTCAAGGAAGATTTCAACCAAGCTTGAGAGGTAAGAACATTCTACTTATTTCCAAGTTAGATACAAGATTATTACATGGATTAGAACATGAAAATTAGGGAAAATTTGGAAGAAACCTAGAATTTAGAAAATGTGATTTTTGCCACAAATTGGACATAAATTCTGGAATGAGTGGTGTAATTGAGCTAGTAAAACTTCGGGTAGAGTTTATCTTCAAGTAAAAATTTGGAATCCGGGCACGTGGGCCCGAGGGCATTTTGGTCATTTCATTAAATCGGGCTAAGGAACTCTGTAAATTGAAATTTGTTATGATCGATTAAGTATGTTTTCATTGAATTATCATTATTTGGATAGTTTGGGGTCATTGTGCAACCATTGGAGGCGTCGTAGAGGTTTGGAAACCGGCGGTGAATCTTCGGAGCGAGGTGAGTCTCCTTTCCAACCTCGTAAGGGGGAAACGTCCCCATAGGATCCATATTTGCTTTGTATACATGTTGTGGGGGGGGCGTACGTACCAAGTGACGAGAGTCCGTACGTGGAAACTATATTGATAAGTCGGGTATCTTTAGGACTCACGAGCATGCCTCTATGTGCTTTATTTGTACCTTGTATGTATTATGTGCTATGATTTATGTTGAGACAATATGGAAGAAATTTGTTCTATTGTAAAAATGAAATTAAAGGAATGGTTTTATCTAAATATATACGAAGAAAATTGTTTTATTTTAAATATAAAATGAAAGGTATTATGAAAGAAAAAGAAATGACTTATAAGTTTTGTACTCATGTAAGATATTAATATTTCCCTAAGCAATCATTGACTTAAATAATTGAAAAGGATTTGATATGTGAATTATACTTAATACTTTATGTGCGCATGTTGCCGCTTCGCAAATTTACATTCCGCGAGCGATTTGTGATATACCCCACTCTTATGGGATCGGGCCGTACGCCATGGTGGAGTGATGAGAGTGATTATATTATGGGATCGGACCGTACGCCACGGCGGAGTGATGAGAGTGATTACATTATGGGATCGGGTCGTACGCCACGGTGGAGTGATGAGAGTGATTACATTATGGGATCGGGTCGTACGCCACGGCGGAGTGATGAGAGTGATTACATTATGGGATCGGTCCATACGCCACGGCGGAGTGATGAGAGTGATTACATTATGGTATCGGGTCGTACGCCACGGCGGAGTGATGAGAGTGATTACATTATGGGATCGGGTCGTATGCCACGGCGGAGTGATGAGAGTGATTACATTATGGGATCGGGTCGTACGCCACGGCGGGGTGATGAGAGTGATTACATTATGGGATCGGGTCGTACACCACGGCGGAGTGATGAGAGTGATTACATTATGGGATCGGGTCGTACGCCATGGCGGATATAAGACTTACTTGATGTTATTTCATCCCAATGATCCTATTTGTTGTTTAACTTCGACTGTTATTTGGATACCTGATTCTGATACATTTTGATGTTTATTTGTCTTACATGCCAACGGTTTTCCTTATATCCTGTCTATTATTATCTCTGTTGGACCTTAGTGGGTGTCTAGTCGACCTCTCATCACTACTTCTTCGAGTTTAGACGGGATACTCAATGGGTACATATATGTATATGTACTCATGCTACACTTTCTGTGCATTTTGTTGCACAGGTACCTTTATAGTACAGTGATTGATTTGGAGACTTATACGGGCTGCATTCATCCAGAGGCGTTCCACAGCTGCCGGAGTCTCCCTTCTGTGTACTTACATTTTATATTTATCGCCGTTGTTCAATTTATTTTTCGGACAAGCGTTGTATAATTGTATAAATTCTTAGAAATTGCTCATGGACTTGTGTCACCGGGTTCTAGGGATGTCTTGGTATTTCTTTGTTTTTGTATTAAGTTGGTTTCTTGCCGTATTTAAATTACGAAATTTATTTATTTAATAATGAAAATGCAAGAAGAGACTTCGATTCTAAAATGTTAACCAGGAAAGTGTTCCAATTGATTAAGGGGTCGGCTTTCCTGACAGTGGTGTCCGGCGCCATCACAACCTATAGGTTTTAGGTCTTGACAATGTGGTATCAGAGCTATAGGTTCCCGTAGGTTTCACGAGCCATGAGAAAGTCTAATAGAGTCCTGTGGATCGGTACGGAGATGTTTGTACTTATCTTCGAGAGGCTACAGGGCTGTTAGGAGTACTTCCCTTCTTGATTCCTCATCGTGCGACTTGATTCCTTTAAGGCTTATGTCTATGCTTCTTCCTACTCAATCTTACGCGTCGCGAAGCGCTTGTTATGAATCGAGGGTTGAGGACTTTTAATGATACTATGGATGTGGTGCGGGATGTTTCTCCCAGCGTAGTTGATTGAGGCTATCATCGTTGTTCTGCGGAAGATTTTTATGTCATCTCAGCTCAGTAGCTGTATTTCTGAGAACTTTGAGGCCATGCTCAAGATGGGGGTATTGGTATTGTAGAAAGAGTGAAGCATAGCGTAATGGTAGATGTCAGTTGGCTAGTTTCCTCGGGTGGGTTGTCTTCTGTGAGTAGGTTAGCGGTTGTAGGGATGGTAAGTTCTGTGCGGAGTCCTAGTGGCTAGTCGGTAGGAGGTAGAATGTGTGAATGGTGTTAGAAAATTAAAATATTTAAGGAGGGCTAACAGGAGAAATCGGAAGAATTGGATGGATTAGTGGAACAAGGTCATGTCAACAAAGGAGAAAGGATCTCAGCAGGGTCTAGAGCGGTGCAAGAAGTAGCTTCAGGCTAAGTGGGGGAGTCCCACCACCTCCAGTTGGTCGTAGGATTGTGCTCTCATGGGATTGCGGATTTGTCGGCGTATCGGTAAGATTTTACAACTAAGGGAAAGGAGTATAGCGATAATTGAGCATGGAATTCGATAAATGTGTGTGAAGTTGGTCCTAGTGGACCAGGGTTAGGCTTTGGAAGACTAAGAATTCGTGCTTAAGGCATAGGCAAGTTGTAAGGGAAGTGACTCAGTCACGTGCTTCATTGAAAAGAGTGTTCATGTGCTAGGAGAGCCTTGGAGTTGATTGTATTCGGGGCTAGTCAGAGTGGGTGACTCTCAGTAGTGGTCCTAATGAACTCTAAAGTTAGAGAATGCGGTGTTTAAGGGTTTCAGGCAGCAGTATAATTAAGAATCGAGCTTCTGCAGTATAATCTCTAAGAGGAAGGAAGATGGTTGAAGTGTTCTATGCTATTTCAGCACGCTGGATAGTATCGAAGGAGTGAGAGGAATAGACTCCAGGTTGTATAAAGATTATCAGGGGGTTGTGAGACGGGTTGCGGAATTTAGGCAGCATGGTCTCGTAAATTCAAAGTCACCCGGGATGAGCGAGGATTGAACTGCGATGAGTTAAAGGAAGTTACTACTATCTTTGAGGGATATATGATGATTAAAAGAAGATAGATTGGTTAGCCTTGGTTTAAATGGCACATGTACGGCAGGGATCAACTTTTCTCTGTGTTTGAGAATGTGTATGGTTTGCGCAGATGTGTGGGGGGCCGTCGTCCGTCGTAATAGATTTCGGTTGGAAGCATTCAAGTGCTACGGCCTGTCAGGTGTAGGCGAATCCCGAACGGGTATGGTGGTTCAGTCCACTACTTGAGGATTGCATATATTGTGATGGTGAGAACTCACTTGTGTGTTGTTGTGGTTCTCATGATTTTTGGTGAGTAAAAGGTTTCTATGTGTGGTGAAGTGTTCACCCTATTAGTGGTTCAGGAGTTATGATGTAATTCCTATGCCATTCCTTAGCGACACGTTGGGTGCAGTGAATAGTATCTAACTAGAAATAAGAATTTGAGATTTGCAGTTCGGTGTTGACAAGTGTGTCACGAGCTTAGAGGAGCAAGAACAAGGGATTTGAATGTCTAGAATAAACTGAAATTGTCTTCAGTGTCAGCTGAGTTTGGTGTTTGGTAAATGAGGCTTTGTATCTTGGTTACGGGTCCTTGAATTGTTTTACAGCCTTAGGATGATCGGTGGTATGGATGTGCATACTTGTTGCCTTGTGCGGAAAAGCCGTGGGAGTGTGATCACGGGAAGATTGTGTAAGCGTGACTTGTAGTCACATGATTGGTTGCAGATTTAGGCTAAGTATAAGGCGGCATAATATTGCTTATTTGAAAATATATGCCTTGAAGGCGTTCGATCCAGTTAGTTGCAGATTTTGGGATGTTTTTCCCCCACTATGATGGTTATTTTTGTGTATTATGAGGGGAATTGGGGTATTATTAACCCAGGTAAGGCTATCAGCCTAGTTCAGTGTGATCAGAATCAGCTTGGAGTGAATGAATGGATTTAAATAAGGTTTTGGGCTTCATGCGAGTCAGAGGTGTTCATTTCAGTTTAGCGCTCCTCAAGGAAGGGTATTGGGATATCAGGTGTTGTTCCGTCTTCGTCAAATCCATGTGATATTGTGTTTGTGCCGTGCGAGTTGTGAAACGGTTTATTAATTCCTTATGTGTTGAGATTTCGCGTAATGATGTGGTTACGCGATCAGGATGGCTCTTGAGATTCAGAATATATATCGCACCCAGTTGTGCTTGAGTTTGTAGCCTATGACTCTATAAGTCTCCCCAAAATGGTGTTATGCACTTAGCGTGCTGGTGACCGATATTCAGTATCTTGTAAATTGTGAGCAATTCGGCTCTGTATATATTTCCTTATGTAAATCTTATGATGGGATCGGGTGGCACACCGCCACGGGTATGTTATTTGGATCGGGTTGCATGACGCAACGGTATGATGTGGAGCAAGACTCCTATAATTAGTTTCTTGTGTGTTATTTCCTATTTTTTGAGAAAAGTTCATAGTTATAATGTAAGTTGAGTAATCCCTTCCTGGTGTCATTTCCTTAGGTGTTGTGTTCGAATTGTGGCCTATTGGCGCATCGTGGCATTGTGTGAAGATAATGGGTGTGTTTGGGGTGATTGGTTGTCTGAGTAGTTCATACATACTGGGTGAGACGAGATTTATAAATCTGGGGTCGGTAGGATAAGATTATGCAAGCATAATTGCAGGGAATTCCCATTATTGATTTGCAATGAGATGGTGATATGAGTTTAGAGAAAAGATTTCAACGTGTGGTTAACTCTGCAGATGATTACGAATTTCCGCACATCTCCTCTGTTGTGGTGATATCGTCAGCGTTATAGCAAAATGTATGAATGTAACTTATAAGGTGCTTTGAGAGCATCAAAGTCGCAGAATTTTGGCTATTAAGATCCAGGGAGCGTCATTGTGGTCAGATAATGGATCAGGCGGTGTATGGTGCTGATTCATCAAGGGCATGCAGTTGTGTTCTGGTGCCTCGTGTGGTAGTTGATTTGGTGTTCAAATGTTAGAAACAGGCCTGGCAGAGAATTTCAGATGTTAGAACTAAATCCGGAGCTTATTGTATGAATAAAGGAGGATATCTTCAGATCTGATCAAGCTTATGTGCTCAACTGGGTTGTGGTAGCACGGGAAGGTGCACGAGGTGTTAAACAGTGGTCCCAGGTAATTTTGGGGCAGTTCCTGGCACGTTCGAGGACGAACGTCTGTTTAAGTGGGAATCAATGTAACAACCCGACCGGTCGTTTTGAGATCCAGCGCGTCGTTCAGTAGTTGGGAGTCACGAACAGCTTCATTTCAGGTATATTGACTTGTGCATATGGTCGGAATTGAAATTCAGGAAGATCGGAGTTGAATTTAAAGGAAAATTCTCATTTCAGAAGTCTTAAGTTGAAGAAATCGAGTAAGGCTGGGATTTTGAGTAATCAACCTCAGAATCAGGATCCGAGAGTTCCAGCAGGTTCGTATGATGATTTCGGACTTGGGCGTATGTCCGGAACGGGTTTTGGATAACCGGAGAGTTTTTTAGGTGTATATTGTGGAAGTCAGCATTTTTGAAGAAATTTCCTAAGTTTGGTACATTCCAATGATATTGATGTCCGTTTGGGATTCCGGGTCTGGGAATATCTTCGTATGGTGATTCTGGAGTGGGGAGCACGATCGGAAGTGAATTCGGATATCTGGAAGTCAATTTAAGGCCATTTGGCTAAAGATAGAAAACTTAAGGATTTTGAAGAATTCGACTGGAAATGGAAATTTTGATATCGGGGTCGGAATGCATTTCCGGAAATTGGAGCAGGTCCGTAATGTCAAATATGACTTGTGTGCAAAATTTGAGGTCAATCGGACGTGATTTGATAGGTTTAGGCATCAGATGTGAAAGTTAGAAATTTCAAAGTTCATAAAGTTGGAGTTTGGTGCGATTCGTGATTTCGGCATTGTTTGAGGTGATTTGAAGCCCCGAGCAAGTTCGTAGGATGTTATGGGACTGAGTCGTGTGTTTGGACGGGGTCCCGAGGGCCTCGGGTGTGTTTCGAGGTGGTTTCGGGGCATTTCGGGTTGGATTGTTGTTGCTGGTTTTCTGGTGCTGATGGTGTTCTATGCGATCGCAGCCTTTTCTTTGCAATCGCAGAGAAAGAATTGAGGGGCGGTAGTTTTGGTCTATGCGATCGCAGATTTTGGTGTGTGATCGCGAAGAAGGTCTGGGCAGAGTAGTGCGATCGCAGGCCTGCTACTGCGTTCGCAGAAGAGAGTGAGTGAGGGTACTGGAGATGACCCGTGCGACCGCAGGTCTATTGGTGAGATCGCGGAGGAGGGTCCTGGGTGGCCTGTGCGATCGCAAAGGCTCTCCTGCGATCGCAGAGAAGGCCTGTGCTGGGCAGAATGATATTTAGCGGGTTTTTGCCATTTTAACTCATTTTACATATGCCATGGACGGAGTTTGAGAGCATTTCAAGGAAGATTTCAACCAAGCTTCAGAGGTAAGATCATTCTACTTATATCCAAGTTAGATACAAGATTATTACATGGATTAGAACATGAAAATTAGGGAAAATTTAAGGAAAATTTGGAAGAAACCTAGAATTTGGAAAATGTGATTTTTGCCACAAATTGGACATATATTCTGGAATGAATGGTGTAATTGAGCTAGTAAAATTTCGGGTAGAGTTTATCTTCAAGAAAATTTGGAATCCGGGCACGTGGGCCCGAGGAAATTTTGTTCATTTCATTAAATCGGGCTAAGGAACTCTGTAAATTGAAATTTGTTATGATCGATTAAGTATGTTTTCATTGAATTATCATTATTTGGATAGTTTGGGGTCATTGTGCAACCATTGGAGGCGTCGTAGAGGTTTGGAAGCCGGCGGTGAATCTTCGGAGCGAGGTGAGTCTCCTTTCCAACCTCGTAACGGGGAAACGTCCCCATAGTATCCGTATTTGCTTTGTATACATGTTGTGAGGGGGGCCGCGTACGTACCAAGTGACGAGAGTCCGTACGTGGCAACTATATTGATAAGTCGGATAGCTTTAGGACTCACGAGCATGCCTCTATGTGCTTTATTTGTACCTTGTATGTATTATATGCTGTGATTTATGTTGAGACAATATGGAAGAAAGTTGTTCTATTGTAAAAATGAAATTAAAGGAACGGTTTTATTTAAATTAATACGAAGAATTGTTTTATTTTAAATATAAAATGAAAGGTATTATGAAAGAAAATGAAATGACTTATAAGTTTTGTACTCATGTAAGATATTATTATTTCCCTGAGCAATCATTGACTTAAATAATTAAAAGGGATTTTATATGTGAAGTATACTTAATACTTTATGTGCGCATGTTGCCGCTTCGCAAATTTACATTCCGCGAGCGATTTGTGATATACCCCACTCTTATGGGATCGGGTCGTACGCCACGGCGGAGTGATGAGAGTGATTATATTATGGGATTGGGCCGTACGCCACGGCGGAGTGATGAGAGTGATTACATTATGGGATCGGGTCGTACGCCACGACGGAGTGATGAGAGTGATTACATTATGGGATCGGGTCGTACGCCACGGTGGAGTGATGAGAGTGATTACATTATGGGATCGGGTCGTACGTCACAGCGGAGTGATGAGAGTGATTACATTATGGGATCAGGGCGTACGCCACGGCGGAGTGATGAGAGACATTACATTATGGGATCGGGTCGTACGCCACAGCAGAGTGATGAGAGTGATTACATTATAGGATCGGGTCGTACGCCACGGCGGAGTGATGAGAGTGATTATATTATGCGATCGGGCCGTACGCCACGGCAGAGTGATGAGAGTGATTACATTATGGGATCGGGTCGTACGCCACGACGGGGTGATGAGAGTGTTTACATTATGGGATCGGGCCGTACGCCACGGCGGAGTGATGAGAGTGTTTACATTATGGGATCGGGTCGTACGCCACGGCGGAGTGATGAGAGTGATTACATTATGGGATCGGGTCGTACGCCACGGCGGATATAAGACTTGCTTGATGTTATTTCATCCCGATGATCCTATTTGTTGTTTAACTTCGAATTTTATTTGGATACCTGATTCTGATACATTTTGATGTTTATCTGTCTTACATGCCTATGGTTTTCCTTATATCCTGTCTATTATTATCTCTGTTGGACCTTAGTGAATGTCTAGTCGACCTCTCGTCAATACTCTTCGAGTTTAGACGGGATACTCACTGGGTACATATATGTATATGTACTCATGATACACTTTCTGTGCATTTTGTTGCACAGGTACCTTTATAGTACAATGATTGATTTGGAGACTTATACGCGCTGCATTCATCCAGAGGCGTTCCACAGCTGCCGGAGTCTCTCTTCTGTGTACTTACATTTTATATTTATCACCGTTGTCCAATTTGTTTTTCAAACAAGCGTTGTATAATTGTATAAATTCTTAGAAATTGCTCATGGACTTGTGTCACCTGGTTCT
>MDKH01047911.1:0-38183 GCA_005239495.1 Nicotiana undulata
CGGTTGGCTAGCCTGGTTCCACGACAGGCGCCATCACAACCCGGAAACGGGTCGTGACATTAATATTGTTGAGACAGAAATATTGTGAAAGACTTGGCCTGGATTATAAAAGTTTCATGAATTAATATAAGCTTGTGATATGTCTGGTGGGAGCGGGTTGCACGCCGCAATAAGGTGTGATAAGGGTGGACATGTGAGATCGGGTTGCACGCCGCAACATGAGTGATAAGGGTGATATATGTAGGGAGGAGCAATAAGGGATGAAAGGTGGGAGCGGGTTGCACGCCGCAACAAGGAGCGATAAGGGAGGACACTTACGTTTTTATTGGATTTAAAAAGAAAAATATTTTTACTGGTTTTTGAAACTCAAAGATTTGAGACTTACAAATTTGGAAAAGCTTAACTGTTTATTTTACTATTTTTTATATTTTTGGCACCACTTTTATTCAAAGTTAAAGTTTGAAAACTTGGAAATTATTGAGAATTGGTTATAGCTGAGGCCTGAAAAAGGCAGTTGATTTCTTTTATTATTGTTGCAGTATTTGAGTTTATTTGTTTAGATTTCCTTCTTGCTTTATATATTATTTTCACAGGTTTATTGTTAAAGCCCCGCCGTAGGCTCGTCACTACTTCGTCGAGGTTAGCCTCGGCACTTACTTAGTACATGGGGTCGGTTGTACTGATACTGCACTCTGTGATCTTTTGCACATATCCAGGTACTAGTTGGCAGTAGAGGATTTCAGGGCGACCACCTATTCAGTTGGAGACACAAGGTACATCTGCCAGCGTTCACAGATTCCGAGTCTTCTCCTATTTTACGTATACTGTTTTACTACATTCAGGACAGTTACACTATTTATTTCATCCATTATTTGTAGTATTCTTTAGTAGTTCGTGGATTGGGACGCCAGACCCTGGGTAGGCTTAGAGCTATTTATGCATTTAGTTCGTGGTTCGTTCTATTCAATTGTTTAATATTTAATATTTGGAGTACTTCATCGGAAAACACTTAAATTGAGTTGCTTTAATTTTATTTATTCCTGCTTAAGTAAATAGTTTAAGGAAAATTAGTTCAGCGAATTCTAACATTGGCTTGCCTAGCAAGTGGGTGTTAGGCGCCATCACGATCCCTAAGGTTGGGAATTTAGGTCGTGACAAGTTGGTATCATAGCACTAGGTTACTTAGGTCTTACAATTCACGAACAAACTTAGTAGAGTCCGAAGGATTGGTACAGAGACATTTGTACTTATCCCTCGGAGGCTGTTGAGTTAGGAAACAACTCAATTTTTTTTCCTACTCCATTGTGCGATTCTTTTATCCCGAAAATACTAACTAGATTCTTTTACTCTCTCGCAAGTGGCGAGAACATGTGCTTCATCTTCCGCTGATCAAAATTCCGATCCTCCAGCAGCATCAACTCCTACTAGGGGCAGAGGCCGGGGCCACTCCAAAGGCCGAGGCAGGGTAAGGACTCAGCCCATTGCTCAGGTAGCAGTCCCAGCTGCGAAACCCCATATTGAAATTGATGAGGGGGTTCCGGATCAGACTGTTCCGGCGGGACCAGCTCAGGTTCCCGAGGGGTTTATTGCTACCTCGGTTCTTCAGGATGCTTTGGTCCGTTTAGTGGGCTTGATGGAGAGTGTGGCCCAGATGGGCACATTCCCTGTTGCTGCAGCTGTATCTCAGGCTGGAGGAGGGATTCAGACTCTTGCTACCCACACTCTAGTCCAGGCTACCCCCCAAGATCAGACCCCAGTAGCTAATCCTGTTGGGGTAATTCAGCCAGTTGCAGCGGTGCCACCCGTAAATAGGGCACCTATGTCTACCGATGCCATGTGGAGACTTGACAGGTTCATTAAGTTATTCCATGTCCATCTCAATGGTGCTACTTCAGAGGAATCTTAGGAATATCTGGATAGTTGTCATGAGGTGTTACACACTATGGGTATTTTTTAGACCAATGGGGTCGATTTCTCGACTTTTCAGATGACGGGTTCCGCCAAGCAGTGGTGGAGGGACTATTTGTTGACTAAGCCAGCTGGATCACCTGCTATGACTTGGGATCAGTTCACTCATCTCTTTTTGGAGAAGTTCTTACCTGTCACTACTCGAGAGGATAAGCGTCGTTAGTTTGAGCGACTTCAGCAGGGCAACATGAATGTGACTCGTTTTGTGGATCTGGCTAGACATGCTATTCTGATATTGCCCACAGAGAGGGAAAGGGTCAGACAGTTTATTGATGGCCTTGCTCAGCCCATCAGGTTGCAAATGGTCAAGGAGACGGGGTCCGAGATTTCTCTTCAGGATGCAGCTAATATAGCTAGGAGGATTGAGTCAGTTCTTGGGATGGGAGGTCAAGGGTCAAATAAGAGACCTCGACATTCCGGCGGTTTCAGTGGTGCCTCATCTGGAGGCGGGACTTCATATAGCAGAGGCTATTCTTCCAGGCCATTCCATTCAGCACTACATGTTTCACATAGTACTTCAGGGGGTCGTGGCTCTAATATGCCTCCTTTTGCTCAGCCAGTCTACAAGGCTCCTTCAGCTCCGATCAGAGCACTTCCTCTACAGAGTTATAATCGTGGTCAGCCGGTTTGTCAGGGTCAGCCCTCATATCAGGAAGGATGTTTTGAGTGTGGTGAATATGGGCACATTCGGAGAGCTTGCCCGGAGTTTTTGAGTAATCAACAATAGTATTAGGGTTCTCGTGCCATTGTTCCGGCATGAGCTGCAGCACCACCTGCCCAGCCTTCAAGGGGTAGAGGTCAGGTAGTTAGAGGTAGAGGCCAGAATATTAGAGGTGGAGGATAGATAGCTAGAGGTGGAGGTTAGCCTACTAGACGTGGAGGTCCTCCTAGAGGTGTGGTTCAGGGTGGCGGGTCCCATCATCGACTATATGCATTTCCATCCAGGCCTGAAGCGGAGTCCTCCGACGCTGTTATTACAGGTATCATCTCAGTCTGTGATAGAGCTGCTTCAGTTTTGTTTGATCCGGGGTTATTCGTATGTTTCATCCTATTTTGCCTCGTATTTGGATGTGCCCCGTGAGCCCTTGAGTGTTCATGCTTATGTGTCTACACCGCTGGGGGATGCGATTGTGGTAGATAGAGTATATTGTTCGTGTGTGGTAGTCATTGGAGGTCTTAAAACTAGTGTTGATCTCTTGCTTATAAACATGGTTGACTTCGATGTTATATTGGGCATGGATTGGTTGTCACCATATCATGCCATCTTAGACTGTCATGCCAAGACAGTTACCCTAGCCATATCAGGGTTGCCTCGATTAGAATGAATTGGGACTCCTGGTCATTCCCTCAGCCGAGTAATTTCATATGCTAAGGCTCGTCGCATAGTAGAGAAATGGTATTTGGCCTATTTGGCTCATATTCGTGATTCCGATTCTGAGGTTTCTTCCATAGAGTCAGTTCCTATCGTGCGTGAGTTTCCTGAGGTATTTCCTGTAGACCTGTCGGGTATGCCGCCCGACAAGGACATTGATTTCTGTATTGATGTGGCTCGGGGAACTCAGCCCATTTCCATTCCCCCATATCGGATGGCCCTACCGGAATTGAAGGAATTAAAAGAGCAGTTGCAAGACTTGTTAGATAAAGGTTTTATCAGACCTAGTGTCTTGCCTTGGGGTGCACAGCTTTTGTTTGTAAAGAAGAAAGATAGGTCAATGAGAATGTGTATAGATTACCGGTAACTGAATAAAGCTACTAACAAGAATAAATATATGTTGCCGAGGATTGATGGCCTATTTGATCAGCTTAAGGGTGCTAGGGTATTTTCAAAAATTGATTTGAGGTCGGGCTATCATCAACTGAAGATTAGGGCGTCCAGTGTTCCTAAGACAGCCTTTCAGGCGAGATATGTGCACTATGAATTTTTGGTCATGTCTTTTGGATTGACTAACGCTCCAGCAGCCTTTATGAATTTGATGAATCAGGTTTTCAAACCCCGTCTAGAATATTTTGTGATCGTGTTCATTGATGACATCCTTATATACTCCCGAAGTTGGGGGGAGCATGAGCAACATCTCCGTATAGCCCCCCAGACTTTGAGAGATAATCAGTTGTATGCCAAGTTTTTTAAATGTGAGTTCTGGTTGGATTCAGTAGCCTTTTTGGGTCATATTGTATCAGAAGAGGTTATTCATGTTGATCCTAAAAAGATAGAGGCAGTCAAGAACTGGCCTAGACCCTCTACGACTACGGAGATTAGGAGTTTCTTGGGTTTGGCGGGTTATTATCATCGTTTTGTGGAGGGGTTCTCATCCATAGCAGCCCCAATGACTAAATTGACTTAGAAAGGTGCCCCATTTAAATGGTCAAATGAGTGTGAGGTGAGCTTTCAGAAGCTCAAGACAGCCTTGACTTCAGCTCCGGTATTAGTGTTACCATCAGATTTGGGTTCCTTCACGGTATACTGTGATGCTTCACGAGTTGGCCTTGGAGTAGTGTTGATGCAGGATGACAGAGTGATTGCATATGTGTCTCGTCAGTTGAAAGTCCATGAGAAAAATTACCTTTTTCACGACTTGGAGTTGGCAGCCATTGTTCATGCATTTAAAATTTGGAGACACTATCTTTATGGCGTGTCGTGTGAGGTTTTTACTAACCATCGCATTCTCCAGTACTTATTTAAGCAGAAGGATCTAAATTTGAGGCAGCGGAGATGGTTAGAATTACTGAAGGATTATGATGTCACCTTATTGTATCATCCAGGTAAGGCGAACGTGGTGGACGATGCATTGAGTAGGAAGGCGGTGAGTATGGGCAGCCTTGCGTGCATTCCGGTCGGTGAGAGACCATTAGCCTCAGATATTCATACATTTGCTAATCAGTCCGTGAAGTTGAAAATTTTGCCCAGTAGTGTTCTAGCTTGTACCGTCGCTCGGTCTTCCTTAATTGACCATATTCGGGAGTGGCATGATGATGACCCATATTTGGCGGTCCTTAGGGACACAATTCCGCACGGTGATGCCAAGCAGGTTACAATTGGGGATGATGGCGTTTTGAGGATGAAAGGTAGGTTGTGTGTGCCTAATGTCGTTGACCTTCGTGAGTTAATCCTTGAGGAGGCTCACATCTCCAAGTATTCTATTCACCAGGTGCAGCAAAAATGTACCAAGATTTGAAGCAGCATTATTGGTGGAGAAGGATAAAAAAGGACATTGTGGCGTATATGTCTCGTTGCCTAAATTTTCAGCAAGTAAAGTATGAGCATCAGAGACCTGGTAGTTTTCTTCAACATATAGAGATTCCTAAGTGGAAGTGGGAGCGTATCACTATGGACTTCGTTGCCAGGCTCTCACGGACTCCGAGGAAATTCGATGCAGTTTGGGTTATTATGGATAGGCTGACTAAATCAGCACACTTCATTCGTGTGGCAAGTACTTATACTTCAGAGCGGTTGGCTGAGTTATATATTCGGGAGATTGCTCGCCTTCATGGGGTGCCCGTGTCTATCATTTACGATCGGGGTACATAGTTTACTTCACACTTTTGGAGAGCAGTTTAGCGGGAGTTGGGTACCCGAGTAGAGTTGAGTACAACATTTCACCCTCAGACTGTCGGGCAGTTCCAGTATACCATTCAGATATTGGAGGATATGCTCCGCGCTTGTGTTATCGACTTTGGAGGTTTATGGGACCAGTTCTTGCCGTTAGCTGAGTTTGCTTATAATAATAGCTATCAGACGAGCATTCAGATGGCTCCTTATGAGACGTTGTATGGTAGACGGTGCAGGTCGCCGGTTGGATGGTTCGAGCCGGGAAAGGCTAGGTTACTAGGTACAGACTTAGTTCAGGAGGCCTTGTATAAGGTCAAGATTATTCAGGAGAGACTTCGTGCAACTCAGTCTACGAAAAAGAGTTATGCCAATCGTAAGGTTCGTGATGTGGCATTCATGGTGGGAGAGAGAGTATTGCTTCGTGTGTCACCCATGAAGGGTGTTATGAGATTTGGGAAGAAGGGTAAGTTGAGCCCTAGGTATATCAGGCCATTTTAGATTCTTGATAGAGTGGGGGAGGTAGCTTATAGATTTGCGTTGCCTCCAGGGTTATCCTAAGTTCATCCAGTATTCCACGTGTCTATGCTGCGGAAATATCATGGTGACATGTCCTACGTGTTATATTGCAGCTCTGTCCAATTGGACAAAGACTTGACGTATGAGGAGGAGCCGGTAGCCATTTTAGACCGGAAGGTTTGCCAATTGAGATATAAGAGTTACCCTTCAATTCGAGTGCAGTGGAGAGGCCAACCCATTGAGGCAGCTACCTGGGAGTTCGAATCGGACATGCAGAGTAGATATCCACACTTTTTTGCGAATTAAGGTAACTTTCTATGTCCGTTCGAGGATGAATGTGTGTTTTAGAGGTGGAGATTGTGATGACCCAAGGGATCATTTTTATAAATGTAGACTCCGTTCCATGCTTACTATCCATAGAAAGATGAATTTTAAATACCTTGATTTGCGTGCGCAGTCCGGCCGTGAAACCAGAAAGCTTTTATGGGAAATATGAGAAATAGTAATTTCTAGAGTCAAAACTAGGTTATAGTTGACTTTGGTCAAACTTTTGATTAAACGGACCCGGATCTGTGTTCCGACGATCTCGAGAGGTCCACAGTAAAATATGGGACTTGGGTGTATGTCCGGAAATGAATTTTGAGGTCCCAAGCCTTAGAAAATAATTTTTGAAGAAAATTATTCTGCTGGTTGATTAAAAAAATAAAGAAATGAAATAATACGTGAAATATATGATATCGGGCCCGTATTTTGGTTCCGGAGCCCGGAACAAGTTTTTTATGTTATGTAAGTCCTATCTGTGAAGTTTCATGAGGATCGGAGTTGATTTGATGTAATTCGGACATCCGATTGAAAAGTTAGAAATTTGAGTTATCTTGAGAAAATCTTGAGTTTTGAGGCTAAATTTGTAGATTTTGATGTTAGTTTGATGATTTTATTTCACAAACAAGTCCGTATGATGTTTTTAGATGTGTGTGCCTGTTTGGTTTGGAGTCACGAGGGCTCGGGTGAGTTTCGGGTAGGCTACAGAGTGTCTAAACTTATAAAAAATATCCCAACAGCTGAACATCTGGTGTGCAGGTCTCTGATCTCGGAAATGCGAGGTCGGGCTTCGCAAATGCGAAGCCAGTGTCAAGTCTCTGATCTCGCAAATGCGAAGGACCATGTTCGCGAATGCGAGGTCCTGTTCGCATTTGCGATATTTCTCCGGAAAGCCCAGGGTTCGCAAATGCGAACTCCAGTTCGCAAATGCGAGACCTGCAACCTGTTATATCAGCTTTTTGATTGGATTTTTCATTCTCTTCCAATTTTCTAAAACCCTAAACCTCCATAGGCAATTTTTCAAAGATCCAAACTTCTTCAAATCATTGGTAAGTGATCTCTAACTAATTTCTTTCAATTCATAACAACTTTTAACAATGATTTCGACCAAAAATCTAGAGTTTCCATGGCAAAAATTTGATTTTTGGGTAGAAGTTAGGAATTTCAAATTTTGGGGAATTGGACCTCGAATTGAGGTCGGATTCCAATAACAATTGTATATCCGTGCTCGAGGGAGATTGGGTAAACGGGTTTTGGTCCGAACCTCGAGTTTAGTCCAAGTGGGTCCGAGGTCGATTTTTGAAATTGAATGGTAAAACTTAGGAAAACCATTGCTTTTCAATAAAGATGATTCCTTTAGGCTATGATTGATAATATTGGACGAATTGTGATTAGATTCGCGCGGATTAGAGGCAAATTCTAAAGGGAAGGCAGTGCTAGAGCAGTGAATTGCTTGTAAGATTGAGGTAAGTGTTTGGTCTAACTTTGACTTGAGGGAATATGAGTCCCCATTTGTTTGCTATGTGAAATGCATGGGTGTGGTGTATAGGTGAAGTGAAGAGTATCTATGCACCACCCAATTTGCTTGTTAAGCATGATCCCTTTCCCGTTCCCAACTTAATTGATTCTTGTCTTAATTGTTCTATGACTATTTGGCATTGATACCTTGTTGTTAATACATTATGGTCGTTATTTTGTAAAGAGTATTGGTTATTTATTGGGTTCCCTTGCGGTACAAACGATTGAGCAGTTTGGTGTTGCTTTTACGAAGTTTATATATATATTGATGTTTCGGTTGGTCTCATGATTGAGAAGATATTGATGAAGTTTATGAGAAAATGCAGTTTCGTATTTAATATTGTTGAGACAGAAATATTGTGAAAGGCTTGGTATGGATGATGAAAGTTTCATGAATTAATATAAGGTTGTGATATGTCTAGTGGGAGCGGGCTGCACGCCGCAACAAGGTGTGATAAGGGTGGACATGTGGGATCGGTTGCACGCCGCAACAAGAGTGATAAGGGTGATATATGTAGGGAGGAGCAATAAGGGTGGACAGGTTGGAGCGGGTTTCACGCCACAACAAGGAGCGATAAGGGAGGACATTTACGTTTAGACTGGATTTCAAAAGAAAAATGTTTTTACTGGTTTTTGAAACTCAAGGATTTGAGACTTACAAACTTGGAAAAGCTTAACTGTTTATTTTACTATTTTTCATATTTTTGGCACCACTTTTATTCAAAGTTTAAGTTTGAAAACTTGGAAATTATTGAGAATTGGTTATAGCTGAGGCCTGAAAAAGGCTGCTGAGTTATTTTATTATTGTTGCAGTATTTGAATTTATTTGTTTAGATTTCCTTCTTTCTTTATATATTATTGTCACAGGTTTATTGTTAAAGCCCCGCCGTAGCCTCATCACTACTTCGTCGAGGTTAGGCTCCGCACTTACTCAGTATATGGGGTCGGTTGTACTGATACTACACTCTGTTCTCTTTTGCACAGATCCAGGTACTAGTCGGCAGTAGAGGATTTCAGGGCGACCACCTATTCAGTTGGAGACACGAGGTACATCTTCCGGCGTTCGCAGATTCCGAGAGTCTTCTCCTATTTTACGTATACTTTTTATTACATTCTGGACAGTTACATTATTTCTTTCAGCCATTATTTGTAGTATTCTTTAGTAGTTCGTGGATTGTAACGCCAGACCCTGGTTTAGGCTTAGAGCTATTTATGCATTTAGTTCGTGGTTCGTTCTATTCAATTGTTTAATATTTTATATTTGGAGTACTTCTTCGGAAAACACTTAAATTGAGTTGCTTTAATTATATTTATTCCTGCTTAAGTAAATAATCAAAGAAAAATTAGTTCAGCGAATTCTAACATTAGCTTGCCTAGAAAGTGTGGTGTTAGGCGCCATTATGATCCCTAAGGTTGGTAATTTGGGTTGTGACACGCGTATATATGTATGTATATATATGTATATGGGATATGGGAAAGGTTATGGCCTTATATACGCAACCAGCTGATCAGCTGGTATACGTTGATGATTTACCCACAATGGCCGAGATGATATGATGGGATGCCCTCAAAGGCTGATGTTATGAAACATGTACCTATGCACGACATGACATTCATACGCATATGCATGATTTTATAGGTATGTCATGATGTACAGAGTTATCCAGACTTGCAGGTTTGGTCAGTTACTCCATGTTTCTTCCATGCTCTTTATATATTTATATACATGCCTTACATACTCAGTACATTATTCGTACTAACGTCCTTTTGATGGGGACGCTGCATTCATGCCTGCAGGTATAGATAATTAGTTTGACGAGCCCTAGTAGTAGGCGAGGTCAACATTCAGCGAAGGATCGGTAAGACTCCACCTCATTCGGAGTGCACCTGAGTCTATGAGTCATCGTGTCAGAGTTTTGCTACAGATTTATGGGTATGCCGGTACCCTGTCCCATTTAATGTCGAATAATCTTAGAGGCTTTGTAGATAAAGGTTTATTTTGTACAGCATGTCAAAGGCCTTGCCGGCCATATGTATTCATGTTTTAAGAACGACAGTTTATTGATACAGTGTTGCCCACTTATAGTTGTACATTACGAGGTCTGGACATGTTGGCTCATGATAGTTACAAAAATGAATGAGTGCAGCTAACTCGACCTATGTATGTTATAGTTTTGGTCGAACGATCATGAGTTACAGAGAGCTTCGCTCGAGCCAGCACGGCACCTGATGCCAGTCACACCTCCCCAAGTTCAGGGTGTGACACATATTATCTTAGGTTGTCTTGAATAGGCGAGAGAAGTGTCGAAACAACTTCGTGATCATAATAAACCTTGATAATTAATAAGTTATATAAGCAAAGTGATTACATCAACCCGAAAAACGTAATAGGAGAGACGTTAATCCCATAACCCTGGAATATCCCCATCTCATTGGATTCTTTCTAAGTGTTTGTTTGATCTACTTGCTATTTTACTTTTACTTGCTTATTAGTTCGTAGAATTTAGTTACAAAAATAATAATCATCCTCTTCACACTCACTTGAGCATTAAATTTATAAATAACTTAGATTGGACAATAGCTTGATCCTGAATCCTTGTGGAAATGATACTTTCTTATTACTTTATTTTTCTTCTTCAGACTCACTTGTGCGTTTGGACCCAAGAAGTTTTTGGTGCCGTTACGGGGATTTATAAATTAGTTACTTGTAAGAAATAAGCTCTTATTTATTTTTCTTCAAGTGTTAATTTGTTTGACTGTTTCCAACTCTATAGGTGTTCTCCTTGAATGCTTAGAAGAAGCAACAGTTTGAACAACCTTCCTCCTCCTGATCTTGAACCCGAAAGACCTTTCACAAATTAAGGAGGGAAGGGGAAGAAAGAGAAAGAATTGAAGAGTTGGGTATTGTAGTCTAACCACAGCAAATCGAGATGGAAGAAAATAAAGAAAAACTGGTGATTGAGGCTGCAAGACCCAACCTCACGAACATGACTTAGGTTATCGTGAATCCTGCTATAACTGGCCACTTTGAGCTGAAGCAGTACATGGTGCAACTGATTCAATCCACAGGGCTATTTGTGGGGTTGTCAAGTGAAGATCCCCAAAGGCATATACATAATTTTATGGAGATTACGGATACATACAACTATCTGCACGTATCAAAGGGCTATGTTAGGCTAACTTTGTTTCCCTTTTCTCTAATGGGGTAACAAATGAATGGTTAAACAAGGAGCCTGCAAACTCGATCCACACTTGGGATGATCTGGCATGAAAATTCTCACTCAAGTTTTTTCCCACTAAGAAGACAAAGGCACTGAGGAGCCAGATTCCTCGGTTTCAACAACGAGATGGTGAGACTCTTCGTCAAGCTTGGGGAAGATACAAGAAACTCCTCAAAAACTGCTTACATCATTGTCATAAAGATCAGGTACTAGGACATACATTTGTGGATGGGTTGGACGAGACTTCCAAATTAAATCGAGATTCAGCTTGTGGGGGAAGTTGCATGCAAAAGCCATATAGTGAGAATCTGACTCTGCTCAACAATTTCACTGCAAATGATCATAACTAGCAAGGTGAAGGTGACTCAAGAAGGATGATAGAACAAAAATCAACAGGTACACTCGAGCTAGATGAGATGTCAACCGTAGGAGCAGAGAATGCTAAACTAAATAACCAAATGGCTAAGATGGCAATGGGTCAAGGGCATTAAATGTAGCAGGTTGAGATGATGGCCATATGTTGCTAAATTTGTGGAGATGTCCATATGAGGGACAAATGTACGCCAAACCCCGAATCTATTTATTATGTGGGTCATCAAGGTAGACTTCCAATGAACCAAAATAATCAATATCGGAAAACCTATAATCCCAACTGGAGGTATTACCCGAATGTATCTTGGGGTGCGAACCAAACAACTCATGATCAATACAAACCTCAAGTGACTATAATAAGCCTCAAAAGCCACCTCAACAGGTAGAAGAAAGCACTAATAATATGTAGGAAAAGTTGTTCATTGATTACCAACAACTGCGAACATATAATCATCAATTGAGGACTGAATTTCTAAATATAGAGAGACAAATTGGGCAGTTGGCTGTACAACAAAATACTCAACCTGCAGTGCCCCTTCACAACGATAGAGATAATAATCCTCAGGTAAGTGCTATAACTTTTAGGAATGACTGGGAATTAGAAAAAAGTACCAAAAATAAATAAAAAGACACTCCTAAGGGTGAACCAATCCACAAAACTATGGTGAAAACTGAGAAAGAAACTAAAGAAAGTGAAAAGACTCCAATTTCAAGGCCACCACCTCCCTTCCCACAATTATTGAAGAAGAAAACTGATGATAAGATGTTCAACAAATTTCTTGATATGCTGAGTCAAATTCAATGAAATCTACTGTTAGTTGATGTGCTACGTGAAATCCCAAAATATGCTAAGTTCATGAAAGATATTGTGGCCAATAAAGAAAGTTGACAGAGTGCACTTACTAAGGAGTGCAGTGCTAGAGCACAGAGTAAGCTCCTGCCTAAGTTGAAGGATCCAAGTTATTTTACAATCCCCATGGTGATTGGAAAACACGAGGTAGGTAGATCTTTGTGCGATTTGGGTACGAGCATTTATTTAATGCCAATATAAGTGTTCAAGCAGCTCAATCTTAGAGCCCTCGGGCCTACTACTATAACTCTATGGCTAGCAGATTGGTCATTAGTAGTGTTTGAAGGAATAATAGAAAATGTGCTGGTACGAGAGGGGAAGTTCATATTTCCCGCATATTTTATTATTCTTGACTACATAGCCGGTGAGGAGGTTCCAATTATTTTGGGGCAACTATTCCTGGCTACTGGTGGAGCACTTATTGATGAGAGGGAGGGAAAGCCAAAGATGAGAGCGCATGATGAAGAAATCACATTTACACTACTGAAAAATTGGCCTACGGTAACGATTGGAAAATCGTTCCCACAGACTATCTAATCGTTGCCATAGAGATATGGGAACGATTTACAGACCGTTCCATCAGCCCGCGTACCAATAGGTCTATGGGAACGGTTCTTGGAACATTTTGCATCTCCGTGGTTATAGGTACATCTATCGCAACGGTTTTTCCTTTCTCTGTTGGAACATTTATGTTTTTCAATTGGAACGGTTTAAAACAGTTACTATAGTGTTTATGGAATGGTTCTTAACCATTACCATATTATTTAATGCAACACTTATGTAGGCTATTTTTACGGTTATTTATTGATATAACAATGGTTCCTTTACCCTATTATAATGGTTTTTTTGTCTGGGAACAATTTATAGGCTATTATGGAACGGTTTATATGACCTACTGCAACAGTTTGAATTGTATCAAGGAACGCCATTTTGTGTCCTATTGCAACGGTTCTGGTAGGCTATTGTAACAGTTCAGTTGAAACAAAAATATAGCCCCTGTTATAAATAAATATTTATATATATAATAAAATATAATAACACTAAAATTTAAATTAATCATAAAATGAAACTATTAATAGTATAAATTATCCATCAAACAAATAATATCCATAAAGTAAATGTTCTACCAAAAATGCATAAGTTTAATACATTTCAAGAGAGTAAGTTTCAAAAATGTTGATAACAAAAGATTCCTATAGAACATTCATTTATAGCAATTCAAAATTCATCTCAAGTAAGGTTTCGTTCTTCACTTTCATCATCTTCTTCAATTTTTTGATCTACTCCACCTACAAAAGAGGATAATAAAGTCATTACTCTTCAAGAGGATAAACTAAGACATAGCTTGAAAGAAAAACTAGCACATCACCCCACCATCATTGAAAATATCATTATCAAGAGTTCTATCATCTGTGAATGAGACTACAACTAACGCTAGAACAATTTAATTTATGCTACAATGGCAGCCACAACAACTAAAACATGCCTGATGAAAGCATTAGTACCAAAATTTGGTGTCAACCCTGTATACATATGTAATGGGCAAAGGATGACAGAGAAAAGCCAAGAACACGGGAAGCAAAGAAATATGATAACAACAAAGCACAAAGAAAAGCTTTCCGTTTGATTCAGTCTCGAAATTGAACCTCCACTGTCAATAATTTGGACAGGATAACATTAATTTATCCCAAGTCCCTAGGCATCAAAGATTTCAAGCAGTCCAACCAAACCAACCACAACCACAAGCCATACATTTTGCAACTTAATGGCAAAATCAACAGGCCAACAAGGCAGTCAACAAGGCCATAAGAGCAGCACAATAAATAAACTTAATGGCAACAACCAACATGCCAACAAGGCAGTCAACAACACAAAAGATATCACTATCAAGTGCCAAATACCACAAGGCACAAGCCATACATTTTGCAACTATTATGTTAACTGACAATGCTACTACACTGCTAATAACAGTAAATGTGTTTAAAAACTATATGTTAACACGATTCAAGCTAAAACCATAAGGGTTACCAGAATAACTAATGAATAAAAAGAAAAGTTCAAACATGTTCACTTTGCTATTACACCTATATGTAGGACATAGCCAAAAAAGAAAGAACAACTAAGCCATAGAAATTGCAGAAATCGTAATCCACATTGAAGCTACAACTATCAAATTTTGATTTTCAGTACCAATTCAAATATTAAACTAAGATAAAGAACATATGGGCATCTCTTTCTCCCTATAACATAATAGAACTTGGTACACAAACCAACCAGCAACAACCACAAGCTATACATTTTGCAACTTAATAGCAAAAACCAACAGGCCAACAAAGCCAACAAGGTAGTCAACAAGGCCATAAAGAGCAGCACAACAAATAAACTTAATGGCAACAACTAATAGGCCAACAAGGCAATCAACAACAAAAAAGATATCACTATCAAGTTCCAAATACCACAAGGCACAAGCCATACATTTTGAAACTATTCCAAATATTAGGTATTCTCTTTTCATTTCTTTCATTTGCGTTACTAAGTGCCATAGGCAAAGTAAAAAAAAACTATTTAGACGTTGCAAGAAAGAGAAGTGGTAGAAGATGAAGCACAGGGAAAAAGGAGAAGAAGAAATAGAAGAAGATGTATAACATTTAGTAAGTACTGACCTTGATTGTTGCTACTGGCAGATGGTCGATTGTTTAGTTGAACAACAACTTGTTGTATAGAGGAAGCTTCTACGAACCTTGGCATGTCACCATCAAGTCGCAATTCTGGGTTCAGACGCTGAAGTGGTGCGACGGCGTTCATTGTAATATGTTATTCCATAGCATCCTTTTGTTTGTTCATCCCCTACCCCACCTTCTATATTTCTAAATGTATCATGAAGTAGTCTATCAATATCGTCACGCATGATAGAACCTTCATCATCATTGCTTGTATGAGGTGTATTTCTCGAGGAAAATCCTTCCCCGTGGAAAACCCATTTGGTATAACCATCTACAAATCCATGAACAACCAAATGATCCTCCACCACATTTATGTAATACCAATAACGATTCATGTACCTTTTGCAAGGGCATAATATTTTATTTCCTTGGGCGGCTCGTTCAAATGCCTTATCAAGAAAATCATTCACTCCACGTATATACTCATCCGTCTATCTCAGGAGATTCATCCAACTTTTATGACCATTATCAATAGATATCCTATACGATAAAAGTAAATCAACAAAACTAATCAAATAAACCAAAAGAGTATTTATTTGACATTGACAACTGCTTCTACGGGTGGAACTCCGAAAGTCACAAACAATAAAGCAATTTAAGACCTTTAAAAGTTCTTAAAAATCGTCTCTTACAATATGAATAGTGTAAAAAATCCAAACCTTTACAAAAAAAACATTACAATCATCTTCAGGTTTAGAAGCATCACATATACAGGCAGTGGCACACCAGAAAATTACCTACAACCACCTTCAGTTTGAAAAGCGCAAAAATAAAGATGCAGTGTCACACTGGAAAGACCTAGACAAAAAACAGAATCTTTACTGAAGAAACCTGAAAATAGACCAAGGAAACAATAATGCTCCTTGTGCGTAATCAAATTTAACAAGCTATAATTATTGATCTAGCACACAAGTGTTAGTTATGTAGTAACCTGGTATTAAAGGCTAGACTACTATTTATAATTCATCATAAATCTTGAAACATATTATTTCTTGAGCTTTTACTTTCTGAGTCAATAAGTGAAATCCTCAGGAAGATGCTGATTCTTTATAAAGAAATAACACATGCAAACTACAACTGGACATATGAATTTTTTTATTCCAAATATTGTTCAATTTCGTTAACTTTTTCAATGAGGAGTAGCCAAATCATTAATCCAGACCATGTTGGTTGAATCACCAGATTCCATAACACATGGTCAATTTGAAATGTATTTAAAAGAAAAGATATTACCAGTGAGCCGTCGTTGAGCGGCGGTGAGGTCCCGACGTCTTTGTTGATAATATACTAGGGCGGAGACCCTTCACATGATCGCGTGGATAATATGCTACGGCTCTTCAGCTCCGTTCCTTCCGTTCTCCTCTTTTTCGCGAGGCCCTTTTTTTGCCCGTTCGTCGAGGAATTCTCTGAGGTGCCCTTTACTGAGTAGTCAGACTACTTCTTCTCGGAGTGGCCTGCAATCTTCAGTTTTATGGCCATGTGTGCCGTGGAATTTGCACATTAGGCTATGGTTCCTTTGGGATGGATCCGATAATATAGGCCTGGGTCATCTGGTTTCCCTAATCTTGCTCACGGCAGTCACGATGTCCGAGACATCGACGTTGAAATTGTACTTTGAGATCCGAGGTGCCTCCGTCGTTCCTATAAGGCGGTTGAAACCGACCTGACTTGCGAGTCCCTGAGGGATATGGCCTCGATCAGCCCTGCGGTCATTGCGTGGCATGTTTCGTCTGGGAGCGCCTCTCTGATCTTCAACGCATGGTTGGTATCTTTCTTTGCTCGGCTTTGGCTCTTTTTCCAGGAGCCGAATGGGGTACACTGAACGCGAGGGGGCTCCCAATTGGTCATCTTTGACCCCGATCTTCGATTGGTATCGGTTATGAACATCCACCTAGATGACGACAGGATACTCGACCAAGTTTTATTTAAGGTGGTTTGAAGCTACCGAACTTCGTTCGTTCAGGCCCTGAGTAAAGGCATGTACTGCCCAATCGTCGGATACTGGCGGAAACTTCATCCGCTCAATTTGGAAGCGAGATACAAACACTCGTAGAATTTCGCTTTCCCTCTTCTTGATTTTGAAAACGTCCGACTTCCTAGTCGCGACTTTAATGCCTCCGGCGTGTGCCTTTATGAAAGAATCTGCCAGCACGGCGAACGAATCTATCGATTTGGGGGCGAGGTTGTGATACCACATCATGGCTCCCTTTGACAGTGTTTCTCCGAACTTTTTTAGCAAGACGGATTCGATCTCGTCCTCTCTCAGGTCCTTTCCCTTCACGAAACAAGTATAGGCGGTGATATGTTCATTGGGGTCTGAGGTCCTGTTGTACTTTGCTAGGTCAGGAATTTCAATTTCTATGGGATGGGCTTTGGAGCCGCGCTTGAGGGGAAGAAACTTTGCACGAACTTCTTTGAGTCTACGCCTTTTAGGATCCGGGGTTCACCCGGGATTTTGTCGACCCTTGTGTTGTAGGTCTCCACCTTTTTGTCATTCGCTTCTATTCTTTTTTAACATGACTCGATTCTCTTGGTGAGATCCTCAAGCATTTTTAGATGGCTGGATCGGTTGCTGACCCTTTGTTATTCGACTTCTACGGGATCTGCTCATTTTGAGGGACCATCTGCGCAGCTATGGTGCTCGGAGTCTTTTGTTGGATTTATAACTGAGCAATTGCCAATTCATGTGCCTGCAATATTGCAAAAATATCATGAAGGCTTACACCCCTTTCCCCTGAACCGGGGTGTTCCGGACCTCTTGTTCCTCCGCGGGGTGCGTGTCATTGTTAGTGTGGGAACTGACGTCGATGTGTTGGCCGTTGCGCGAGCCCACGTCTATCTGGTTTGGGTTTGGGACACTCTCAGGGTTTTTAACGGTACGCACGCGCCTGAAGCGGCTGCACTATTTTCTCCATGGTCTTCAGCACCGTTATTCTCGCGTGCATTCACCGAGTTAGACATTCTATCCTGAAATCAAAGGCTCTTCGGAAAAGAAAAAGTGTGAAATATAACTTGTGTTTTTCAACGAACCAGCACTAAAACAATCACTATTATTTTTAGCCCCACAATGGACGCCAAACTATTTACTGCAAAATGGTAACTACAATCATATTTATTTATGTGATTCTAAAAATAGGTGAATTATCTTAATATCGGTTATTGAGTGATTATAGCTAGATATGTTTGCACAAAACATTGAGAAAAACGATCAGAAGCTAAAGGAAAGCAAACCAGAGTGCCTTAAGTCGAAGGCTCGATGTCGACCTCGGGGTCCCTGAGACTGATGCTCGGGTCTAGGTCGAGTGGTCAATGAAGATATAATGAACTTTCAAGCCTTGAGGTTTGCTATTTATGATCAATGATGGGCTATAAATGAAGAACAAGTAAAAGAAAGCAATAAATGCAAATAAATGAGCTAATAAAGAGGCATAGAGGATGTTTGATAATAAAGCAGGGAATGTTCTTATATCTCGTCTTAAATGTATTGTGTCCTTTACAAAATGACAAGGAACCCCCTTTTTATAGTAGGGAGGGTTCAAACATAGTACATCAGCATTTATGGACAAGTTTCACATTTGATACTGCTATTTAATGCTCAAGTACGGTGCTGTACTTTGTCACAAAACTGCCTGCCTCGATCTCTCTGCTGGCTTCTGGCGTCGATCCCCGACTTGTAGTGCCTCTAGATCGGATTGTGGGAATGCCTAAAGCCGAACTTCGGACCATATCTCGAAAATTGCACAAATATGTCACCTCATGTTGTGCCAGGCTTAGAAATCGACCTTCCCGGTTTCGACCGTATACAAACTGCAAATCTAGCTAATAAGAAATAAAAATATCCAAAAATTAGAACTTCAACACAAAAACCTAATACCTAAAAATCGAAGCAAACAAGAAAAGGAAAAATAAATAATGCACAAACAACAAACATATACTTCAATAAGAAAAGCTTACATTTTATCAGCTTCCCAGTTTGTTTGAGAATAAATACCCCTCTTCTGATTCTTCTTTTGGTCTTGTTGCTGATGCCCTTCTTCTGGTCCTAAGAGTTGTAATAAACAGCAACAAAGAGGGGATGATAAATTTCCGTAAGAAGAGGCAGTAGGGCTAGTGGGGTAGTGGTGGGAGTAATTCGGGTCAGAACCCAAACCCGAATTCAGCCTCCACATCAGCCTCCAGTTCAGCCTCCGCAGCAGCCGAAGATAGAGGCGACACCGGTGAATGGTGGGATGAGGGGGCAAAGTGTGGTTAATTTGTGGACGGCGTGGGTTTATTAAGGGTCAATTTGTGGACGGCGTTGGCTTTACTGGAGTGAAAGAGGGGATTTAATTTTAGGATGAAAGAGATGAACTGTGATGTGAAAGAAGGGGCGATGGTTCTCTGAAGTTATTTTCTTTGGATGTATCGACGATGAAGCGGGTTTAATTACTTGGGGAAAGGGGAAAAGGGATATAATAACTTTATATATTTACATTATTAAAATAAATAAAAAATATAAAAAATAGGGGTTGATTTGGTGGGTTTAGCAAGTTTCAGGCTGTAAATTGAGGAGGGAATGAAAAACCGTTCCAATTAAAAAATATTTCATCTGAACCGTTCCCATAATTATGTCTAGTGGAACGGTTTACAAATCCATTGCGGAAAAACCTTCTATGGCAACGGGTTTGTTATAATTGCAACTATTTGA
Source organism: Nicotiana undulata (assembly GCA_005239495.1). Taxonomy (NCBI): domain Eukaryota; kingdom Viridiplantae; phylum Streptophyta; class Magnoliopsida; order Solanales; family Solanaceae; genus Nicotiana; species Nicotiana undulata. Next base: position 19,724 of record MDKH01047911.1, read on the forward strand.
TAGTTAAAGTGTACTGATACCACCCAAATGCTATTGTAACGGTTAAAACCGTTACTATATCCACTAAATGACAATGGTTTGTGAACCGTTGCTAAAAAACTGTTCTCGTAGGCCCATTTTCCAGTAGTGTTAATGTGTACAAGGCTCTTATCATTCTTAAGTATCATGAGGATCTGTGCATGATCTCTATGGTAGAATCAAAGTTGATAGAGCAAGATCCTAATGTGTAGCCTACTGGCATGGAAAAGAAAATTGAGTTAGAAGAAGTGGTTTGTGAGCTGAATGTGTAAAGGTAGAAGAGAAAACGGTAAGAGAGAAGGAGGAGATTCTCCTAGAGCGCGCAAGAAGGCAAAACTCCATGGAAAGAAGAGGAGACGAAAGCGCCCAGCCTGAGCATAGTAGCAGAGTTGTGCCACGACTATAATAAGGTGCTTGTTGGGAGGCAACCCAACATGTATTTTATTTATTCTTATTTTTTAGTATTACGTTTTGTTTATTTTTATTTTGCAGATCTGGGAAAGACTGAGTACTCGATACTGAAGCTGAGGAGCATGTTTGAGCTTAAGTGTGGGATCGTCCCAACCCTTTTAATTGAGGATCATGTGCCAACTTGGCCCTAGAGGGTCTCGGGGAGTATTTCTTATCAGTGTTTTAATGTTCTTCTATGTGATCATGCATGGAGGAATATCCATGTCATAAGTGTGGGGCAGGGGAATTACTTTATGATGTAATTATATGAAATAATTTCTCATTATTTTTTATATAACCTAGTTAGAAGTAATCTAGTTTAGAGTAGTATACTTAAAATAAAAGATTTTTTCTTAAAAAGAAAATATAAAAAATAATAATAAAACTCAGACTTTTCCCGACGATGTATCTCTTGGACGACTTTTTTGAGGGATTAAGGTCTGACTAAAAACACCAAAAAGTTTCTTATGCTTTTTTGGATAGTTAGGTAGTATCCTTTGATTTTTCTTTGGGTGCCAGTTCTTTTCCAAAGGTGAAGCCTGAACCGGGCATTTTACTTTTAACTTTTTAGATGTAGGATAGGAAGAAATATGAGTTTCTCTAAGATACCTGTTGACATGTTTGGTGCCTGTACATTAGGCTATGGCATGTGCTCTGTTTTCATGTTATATTTGATTTGAATTGTGATATCAGTTGTTTGACTTGCATGTCACCTAGTGCATTATTTCTTTAAATTTTTCAACTGTATGTGCTTGCTAAGTCACGTGCAAAGTGTGCGTAAGGACTCGTGATATTCTGCTCTATGCTGTGTAGTCTAGAACTTACCCCGTGTATTAATCGAAGCGAAATCATTAAGTGGTGCTAGTCTGGGAGATGGCGTAGGCGTTTCTTGTTTGATCATAGAGGTTCCTGTCACTTTCAAATAGAATTTTTCTGTTGCTAGCCCTTTTGAGCCTATAGACCTTTTCTTTGGCATCCATACTACAAGCCGTATCCCGATTTTGTTCGTAATTTGAGCTTGTTGAACCTTACCTCCGAAGGCACTTAGTCGCTAAAAGAAGCAAGGTGAGACATTTCGGAAGTAGCTTTCGAGTGGAACCATTGAAGGGCCCATAAGGTGTACTAAAGTTGTAAAAAATACCACTAGTCGATGAACCTTAATGTATGGAGCGTGTGTAGAAAAAAAGAGAAAAGAAAATTACAACAAAAAATAGACAAATAATGTTGATAGCCAAAAAGAAGAAATACATACCTCCTAATCTTACTAATTCGTGCCAGAGGGGATGTTGAAGTGCTTAATTGAAGAAACGGCTATGTTTTGTATGGTGTGTGGCGAATGAATTGGTTGAGAAGAAAAAGTGCTCGGTTCTTGAGTATAGTGTACAAAAGTGCTTAGGAGGTTTAGTTACTATTCATAAATGTATCTTACCCGTCCCTAAGCCGACATTATAACCTTAAAATCCTAATTGATCCTAGATTTGGCTAGCTTAGATTAGTAGAGATGTACACTACCGGCAAGTTTATGGTACGACCACGGGATACACATGAAATTCTTTGTAAGAGTGAGAATTTTGTTCAATTGTGTGATGTCCTTAATTTATGTTCAAAGTCATACTTGAATGTGCCACGACCCTAAATCCTAACTGGTCGTGATGGCGCCTATCGTGGAACTAGGCTAGCCAACTATCACATAATTACACATTTCCTTTTTGAAATTTCCCAAATCATTAATAACACTTCATAAAAAGTATATAATTTCTAAATCTTTAACAAAAAAAATTAAGCTAACAGTCTATAACCATTCCTAGATCTAGAGTCAATAGGTCACGAGCATCTAAGAAGAATATTAATAATACTACTGTCATACTACAAGTCTCTGAACGAAGTACTAAGTACAAAATAAGGAAAGGGGAAAAACAGAGATGCTGCGGACGCTGACAGCGACTTCGATGTCCCGACTCCGGGTCCGTGCGTAATAAGATGGTTAACGCTCGGTACCAACACCTGAATCTGCACACAGAGCTGCAGGGAGTAATGATGAGTACACCAACTCAGTAGTAATGAAAATAAATCAGGTCTTGAGTAGTAAGAAAACACACAAGATCAAATCATCAAGTCACAATAAGCAGTCTTTCTCTCCAACAGTGTATACATTAAATCAGTACGCTTTAAAAGCCAATTTCAGTAAAAACTCTTTTGACAAAGATACGGTTTCCAATAAATTTAGTAAAATACCCAAAAGTATTAGTTTTAAGATGAAATGAATCATAAATAGTCACTCGGGTAAAACAAGTATCATAAATCGCCACTCGGGCAATCACCACTTAGAATCAGTCACTCAGCATGCCTCAGAATCACTCAGCATCAGCCCCTCGGGCAACCTCACTGTCACTCATACCTCCTAATCACTCATCACTCGGCACTCGACAATCGCACTTTATAGGTACCTGCGCTCACTGGGGGTGTACAGACTTCGAAGGGGCACCTACAGCCCAAGCACTATAACATGCCAAATCATGGCATCAATCACTCTAGCACTCAGCCTATCAATAACACGTTGCGGCGTGCAGCCCAATCCAATATCATATCCTCACAATCAGGCACTCTGCCTCACTCAGTCACCATAAAAAGTATAACATGCTGCGGCGCGCAACCCGATCCTATAATATCCTCACAACATAGGCCCTCAGCCTCACTAAGTCAGAAACTTCTCAAAAAGCCGCTCGGGCTATCAGTAAAACTGGGTACTCGACCCAAAATAATATTTTATATCTCAAAATAGTGTAAATAAGACGGAGTTTTGAAATCAATTAAATATAATATGACCGAGTGTACATCATGAGTCAACACGGTGAGGAATAGCAGTAAAAGCCCCCAAGGGGTCTAAACACATAGCACGAGGCCCAAATACGACATTCTGCCCAAAACGTAGTAATAATCTTTAAACATGAAATATCATATGATTTATAATCAAATACACAACTTAATAGTTGCTACGGGATGGACCAAGTCACAATCCCCATCGGTGTACGCCACACACTAGTCATCTAGTATGTGCGCCACTCCAAATAGTGATACAATGTGAAGTCCGGGGTTTCATACCCTCAGGACAAGATTTACAATCATTACTTACCTCAAACCGGACGAAAAACTACTCCGTGATGCCTTTTCCCATCGGCCTCAACACGCCCCGAATTAGAGATTTGGCTTTCTCTCGTAGTATCCCGATATACTGACTTCTCCAAAGAAATAAATGTAACTCCATGCATATGTAGTACCCGCGTAAAAAGCACCAAGAAGTCCTGCGCAATTCTATAAAATGGTGCAAGGTGGCTATCAAAAAAATAGTTTCTCCTCTGCAGCTCTACTCCCATGGCCGACCCATAGCTTCTTAGGCGTTGTCTCAACTTTAAAACGGAAAAGGACTAAGCAGAGCACCAGGACAATGAACAACGATGAACACAATACAAGGATTGGATTCCTAGCCACCCAAGTTCCATATCTCCTGTAGAATTATTACATATATCCCTGTACAATTGATAGTTTAATTCCACTTCAAATTTGAGGGACATCTTCAAGCATCTGCATGGAAATATTCTCATCCTTTTGCCTGCTGCTTTGGCGGACGACACCATTTCCGGTTGCACGGATCAATGGCTTCGTTCTCGAAATCGGATACCAACTTGTCACGACCCCAAATCCTAACCGGCCGTGATGGCGCCTATCGTGTAACTAGGCTATCCAACTATCACATAATTACACATTTCCTTTTTGAAATTTCCCAAATCATTAATAACACTTCATAAAAAGTATATAATTTCTAAATCTTTAACAAAGCAAAATAAGCTAACAGTCTATAACCATTCCCAGATCTGGAGTCAACAGGTCACGAGCATCTAAGAAGAATACTAATAATACTATTGTCATACTACAAGTCTCAGAATGAAGTACTAACTACAAAATAAGGAAAGGGGAAAAACAGAGATGCTGCGGACGCTGACAGCGACCTCGATGTCCCGACTCCGGTCCGTGCGTAATAAGATGGCTAACGCTCGGTACCAACACCTGAATTTGAAGACAGAGGTGCAGGGAGTAATGATGAGTAAACCAACTCAATAGTAATGAAAATAAATCAGGTCTTGAGCAGTAAGAAAACACACAGGATCAAATCATCAAGTCACAATAAACAATCTTTCTTTCCAACTGTGTATACATTAAATCAGTACTCTTTAAAAGCCAATTTTAGTAAAAATTTCTTTTGACAAAGATACTGTTTCCAGTAAGTTCAGTAAAATACCCAAAACTATTAGTTTTAAGATGAAATGGATCATAAATAGTCACTCAGGAAAAATAAGTATCATAAACTGCCCATCGGGCAATCACCACTCAGAATCAGTCACACAACATGCCTCACAATGACTCAGCATCAGCCTCTCGGGAAACCTCACTGTCACTCATACCTCCTAATCACTCATCACTCGACACTCGGCAATCGCACAATAGGTACATGCGCTCACTGGCGGTGTACAGACTCCGGAGGGGCCCCTACAGCCCAAGCGCTATAACATTCCAAATCATGGCATCAATCACTCTAGCACTCGACCTATCAATAACATGTTGCGGCGTGCAACCCGATTCAATATCATATCCTCACAATCAGGCATTCTGCCTCACTCAGTCACCATAAACAGTATAATATGATGCGGCGCACAGCCCGATCCTATAATATCCTTACAACATAGGCCCTCGGCCTCACTCAGTCCGGAACTTCTCAAAAAGCCGCTCGGGCTATCAGTAAAACGGGGTACTCGGCCCAAAATAATATTATATATCTCAAAATAGTGTAAATAAGACTGAGTTTCGAAATCAGTTAAGTATAATATGACCGAGTGTAAATCATGAGTCAACATAGTGAGGAATAGCAGTAAAAGCCCCCAAGGGGTCTAAACATATGGCACAAGGCCCAAATACGGCATTCTGCCCAAAACATAGTAATAATCTTTAAACATGAAATATCATATGGTTTATAATCAAATACGCAACTTAATAGTTGCTACGGGATGGACCAAGTCACATTCCCCATCGGTGTACGCCACACACTCGTCATCTAGTATGTGCGCCACTCCAAATAGTGATACAATGTGAAGTCCCGGGTTTCATACCCTCGGGACAAGATTTACAATCATTACTTACCTCAAACCGGACGAAAAACTACTTCGAGATGCCTTTGCCCCTCGACTCGACCTCAACACGCCCCGAATTAGAGATTTGGCTTTCTCTCGTAGTATCCCGATATACTAACTTCTCGAAAGAAATAAATGTAACTCCATGCATATGTAGTACCCGCGTAATAAGCACCAAGAAGTCCTGCTCAATTCTATAAAATGGTGCAAGGTGGCTATCAAAAAAATAGTTTCTCCTCTGCAGCTCTACTCCCATGGCTGACCCATAGCTTCTTAGGCGTTGTCTCAACTTTAAAACGGAAAAGGACTAAGCAGAGCACCAGGACAATGAACAACGATGAACACAATACAAGGATTGGATTCCTAGCCACCCAAGTTCCATATCTCCTGTAGAATTATTACATATATCCCTGTACAATTGATAGTTTAATTCCACTTCAAATTTGAGGGACATCTTCAAGCATCTGCATGGAAATATTCTCATCCTTTTGCCTGCTGCTTTGGCGGACGACACCATTTCCGGTTGCACGGATCAATGGCTTCGTTCTCGAAATCGGAGTCTCTTCTCTTTTTATTTTTATTTTATTTATTTATTAATTTTTATGGAGAAAGCCTCATCCAAGAAAAACGGAGACTAGTACAACATACAGAATTGTGACAGCAACTTCAATAAACTTTACCTTGAGAGACCCGATAAGATAAGTTTTCCCAAAAATATGATTGCTGATATACAATGAGAACATTTTTACCTATCGAACAAATCTCAAGTTATTGTAAAAGCCAAACAGAAATAGGAGTCTTTCATGCAATTGAGTGACAACTTGATATCAATAGATGTAGTCTCGGGTTATGAGGAATAAAGAAAGAGTCTATCTTAGTACAAAAGTGCTTGTGGATAATATTATTTCCTATGAAATTACTACCTCGTATTCCTATCCTATTAGTAAAATCAAAGCTAATTAGTCAAGGGATACACTCAAGATTGAAAAACGATTTCAACTCATTTTCAAAAGTCACATTTCGGGGCAAATCTCACGAAATGACCGGCTGGGTCGTTACAGAATGTGTGGATAATTTCTATATTCACTCTCTTATTTGTTGGTAAGGGCACTTGATCTCATGACAGATTGGTAATATTGTGAACTTCTATTGTTGGGTGAGTTTCGGGTTAAGGGTGCTTAGTGGTATTTAGTCGACTCTTGTGGTAGGGTGGTTATAGGTAGGTTGTTTGAATTAGTTGAAGAAAATTGTTTATACTGGGGCATGTTTAAAGAGAGAAGAACGTGAATGTTGTATCTTCATGCTTGATTGATGGTATCGACCATAGTCAAAGGTAGAGTGTGATTGAAAAGTTGTATTGCTACTCCATAGTTGATGTGTACGTTGTTGAGGTGTAGTTATAGCTCCATTGGTCGAAGGCGAGCAAGAGTTTAAGTGTAGGATGTTGATATTCGGCTTAAAGTATGTATATTTATATGCATATTGCCTCGCAATTTACTCATGTTCAGTAAATTTCGGATGTGTAATGTTATAATTTGTGCTTATTCGTGGTATTTTTATGTGTAGAAATCATCCGAAGGCAATGTAGAATTAATGTGCACAATTTGAAGCAAAAAGGGACAAAAATTGGAAATTTGTCACAAAGTAGCGCTACAGGTAGCGTGGGGCTCTACATGTTGTGCAGTTTCTAGAAGCACAAAATTTCCAGCGCCAGGGCTAGCACCCCACGCTACCATGGACGCTGGGTGACGAGAACTTGCCATATTTTGCTCGAGACTTGGTTATTTCGATGCAAGACGTCCTCAACTCGTATCAAATCAAGTCTAAACCTGTTTTGGAAATGGAGATGCCACTTTAAGATAAAAACACAAGTACGGAACACTCGGGAGCACATATTTCATCAGTTCTTCCATTGTTTGTCTAGTATTCATAGCTTTTATGTTTAAAAACAATATTTTAATGATTTTTCTGAACATGAGTGGCTAAGAAACTTATTATTCTAGGGTTATGTATCGTTCTTGACTATTGTAACTTGACGGTTGATTATTTTGCTTAACTTTATCATATTAATTTGTTTATGCAATCTTGCACTTAATTATTCTATTGCGTAGCTTATAATAGTTTACTATATACGAATTTTGTATACTCGAAACTGGGAACTATAAATTTCATATAGGATTGAATAAAGTAGATTCTTGAATCCGGGCATCGGAGAATAGATTCGTGATTAGGATAGACATATTCTAGTTGTCTTACTTGGTTAATTTTGCAGGAAATATACATACGTTCTTATCAAGTTTGATTCTATAGACATATAGTCTTTGGTTGGCTTGATTAGGCGAGCGAAGCATCGAAAGAACTTCACGAGCATAATGAACCCCGCCAATCAACAAATTAGATAATCAAAGTGATTACATCAACCCTGAAAACATAATAGGAGAGACGTTTATCCCATAACCCTGGAATATCCCTATCTCATTGAATTCTTTCAATGTGTTTGTTTTCTATACTAGCGATTTTACTTTTTTGCTTGCTTATTAGTTTGTGTTGGGTTTAAGCTTCTTAGAGCTTAAAATAGAGTAAATGAGAAATGGAGGGAAAATGAAATTTTTTAAATTTCCCTCTTTGACAAAGGAACATTATCCCATATTGGAGGAGGAAAAGAGTTTTGATGGGTATATATACAATTATACTTCTTATTGCTCTTAAGGAGTTGAGAAGAAGGCAAGCCTCATGCTGTCGTCGTCGCTTTCTCGCTTGGCTCGGCTTCGATTTCGACTTTGGCATCGGCTTCAGATTTGAATTTGGTCAAATGATCTGATTGATTGATAAATTTTTTAGACCAAATTTATTTGTTAATATTAACTCAATATTAATTAATCCAAATTAGAGCGTTTCTATAATGGTAATTTAACTTTCTTCCGTTTTAATCAAATGTTTTTTTTTTGCTATAAATATATGAACCCTCCCTTAGTTTTTCCTTACAAAATATTTGATTTCTCCTTGTTCTTTCTGCATTGTTTTAATAGAAAAGAAAGTCATAAGTGTGATTTACTAATGCTCTTTGCGTTCGAAGTCACTGGTTTGAAGTACCGCTACACCAGTGAGGGTAACTTGTTCTATCCTGGGTAGATAAAATCTTAAACCTCGGGTACTAGGAGAGGATTAAGTTCCTTAAGAAACACTCTGAATTCAGTGGGCTTGGAAAAATTCTGTTCTTCTACATTTTTTGTTTTATATTATTTTTATTTTTGAATATATTTCGAACACACAATACTAACAATCATAAGAAACATAAATTATTTTTTCTATATTCATCTTATATTCTGCTCATGGGAGACTAAATCCTAGTGCTTTTTACTCTCAGTTCGAAGACTAAAATCTTTGTATTTTGTACTCCTTGGTTAATATTACGAGATTTAAATCTTTGTGATTTTCTACTGGTTCTATATTTTGTTTGAAGAAATAAAATTTTCACCGTGGCATTTAATCTGTTTTTGTTAAAGTTATTCAGTTTGAAGATTTTAAATACTTCACTGTTAATTAAGTTTGTTTATATTTTGTTGTTAACAAAAATGACAGAAACAGTAACCCCCATGGTTGTCTTTACGAGCAATGTTGCTACTTTCAGTCGTTTAGTGCAACCACCGGCTCCGGCGCATAAGCTCGATGTAACGACCCGACCGGTCGTTTTGAGAATTTAAGCTCCATTCAGTGGCGTAAGGTCTTGAACAGGTTCACATTGTGTATATCGACCTGCGTGCATGGTTGGATTCAGTTACCGGGTAATCCGGAGTCGAATTGGAAGAAACATTTCGGTTTTGGAAGCTTCAGTGATAGAAATTGACCAGAGGCTTGACTTTTGTATAAACAGCCTCGGAATGAGTTTTGGGTGATGTCAACAGCTTCGTATGATGATTTTGGACTTAGGCGCGCGTCCGAAATTGGTTTTGGAGGTCCGTAGAGTAATTTAAGGTAATTTGGCGAAAGTTAGAATTTTGGCGATTTCGGCTGATAGGTGAAAACTTTGATATCTGGATCGTAATGGAATTCTGGGAATGGACGTAGGTCCGTTGTGTTATTTGTGACTTGTCTGCAAAATTTCACGTAATTCCGGGTTGAATTGATAGGTTTCGACGCGAGTTTTGATATTTGAAGTTTTGAAAATTCATAAGTTTGATTTTTGGTTTAATTCATAGTTTTGGTGTTGTTTTATGTGGTTTGAAACATCGAGCAAGTCAGTGTTAGGTTATATGACTTGTGTGGGTGGTTGGACGGGTCCCGGGAGCCTCGAGTGTGTTTCGGATAGGCTTCGGGTCAAATTTCCTTATTTTCCTACTGATGAACCTGCCTTCAGGTTTCCTTCTATGCGATCTCATAGGAGTAGTCGCGATCGCATAGTGTCTCTTTGAGCATACCATATTTTCTTTCAATGCATTCATACATACTCTCCCACGATCGCAGAGGTATACTTTCTCCTTCTTTGCGATCACATCTACAGCATCGCGATCGCATAGTGTTCCAGCAGGGCATCCGACTATCTCTTCTACGAGATCGCATTCCATGCTTCGTGATCGCATAGTGTGGCATTTTGGGCAGCAGGTAACTTCTCATACGCGATCGCACACGTGCCTTCGTGATCGCATAGAGCGTTTTGGCCAGTGACAATTGTTCCTCTTCGCGATCGCATTACTTCCCCCGCGATCGCATTGCTTTAAGCCTGGGCAGCCTTACTCTTCTTCTCCGCAATCGCAATCAATGTTCCGTCATCTGAGTCTTCTATGTTGATTGTAGCCCGTGTAAGCGAGGTGACGAGTGCGTACTCGGACTTATTTGCAAATAGGTTGACCTTTTAGGATTTTTAGGTCCTTATATTCCCGTGTATGAATTATAATTGTTATATCTGCGTTCCGAATTGCTAGTTTCATCCTTTCCTACCCGAATTAGAAATTACTTGCTTAGTGTTCCTTTGTTTCTTATTTGATCTTAATTCACTTAAATGAAGACTTTGCCTTTCCTACCGTTACGCTATATCTTCCTCCATACACTGCTAATTTGACTAAAACTAGTATAATATCGCCCTATAATTGTTTAGCAGTAATTGGAATATCTATACGTTGGTGTCAAGCATGCCCGTGAGTCATACATTAAGATTTCTATGATATTCCCTTATGTGCTACTTAGGTTTAGTTGATAATCGTCTATGTCAATGGTATTTCCTTGGTGGTTCCTATCACCGAGCATTGTTCAAGCTGAGTTTAGTCTGTGAAGCTAATTGTCTAAGTGATATTGGTTATAGTTTCTTCCCTTGCCGGGATGATTTGGCCTCTTTGGTTGTGAACTTGAAATATAGAATAGTTACTATAATTGCCTTGTTTTCCCCTCGTTATGTTGTTTCTCTTTGTGCTTGGCATGCCTTTCAGTCGCTACTTCTTATGAGTGAGTTTTTACTATTCTTGTGATTCAAGCCTCTGTATTGATTTGCTCATCGCACCGTGCATTCTGTCTTTGTCGCTTTTGCGCCTGTTGTGGCAATGTATGTTGTTTCTGTCGCATTGTAGTTGTTTTCTTCAGTGGCTGCATTGCTTATTTAAATTGGGACTACATACGAGATTCCGGGAGCTATCCCCCTGTACTGCATTGCATATTTAAATTTGGACTACAGATGAGATTCCGGGAGCTTTCCCCCTGTACTGCATTGCATATTTAAATTGGGACTACGAACGAGATTCCGGGAGCTTTCCCCTTATACTGCATGACAAATTCTGGGTTACGGACTGATCTTCCGATAGATTTATCTTGAGGAGATTATGATCGAAAAGTTATATTTCAAATGTACATTTGAAAATCAATTGTCTTGCAGAAAATGATAGTTTAAGGTCATTTATTGGGAAAGTTTATTTAAAAATCACATATCTTGCAGAAAATGATATTTCAAATGTATATATGTATGTATGTATGTATACACACACACACATTCGGAGAAAGTATGTTTCAAAGGGGATCTTTCTATACTGAAATTATTATTCAAAGTTTTCAATATATAATATTGTTTAAAAGTTTTCACTAGCTTATTAAGTTTATTGGTTAAGGCCCGATGTGAACGAACTGACGCATTTTTGAGTTACCAGTGTTTCTATTGTGTCGTAGTTTTCTTCGGGTTGCTTTTTTTTTTTTTTGTCCACCCTTCTGTGTATTGTTTTTTGTTCCGTTGATTGATTTCTTAAATTCCTTCCGCATTATTCTGTCATTGTTGTTAATTATATCGCGAAGTCTTTAGATAGATGTTGTTTTCGGTCATTTCTATACTCATGTCTGTTTTATTTATTAGACCAGTGGTGTCTTGACTAGTCATCGTCATTACTTCACCGTGGTTAGTCTTGATACTTACTTGGCACCACTGTGGTGTACTCATACTACACTTCTACGCATTTTTGTGTGCAAATCCAGGTATTTTATTGTTAGTAGCTGCGCGGATGACTGCCGAGGAGACTCAAGGTAAACATGATGTTGTGTTCGCAGGCTTCGGAGTCACCTTCTTGTTTTTATTCAACTGTACTCCCTTATTTCTAAACAGTTGTATTAGGAGTTGTAGAAAAATCTCGTAGAGCTTATGACTTGTATTACCGGTTTTGGGGACATTGTAATTCTGTCAAGATTTCTATATCGAGACTGTTAGATTTTTTTTATTATTGTTGTTACTCTAAATGTTAGGCTTACCTAGTCCCTAAGACTAGGTGCCATCACGATACCCAACGGAGGAAAATTTGGGTCGTGACAAGTTGGTATCAGAGCTCTAGGTTCATAGGTGCTACGAGTCATAAGCGAGTTTAGTAGAGTCTTGCGGATCGGTACAGAAACGTCTGTACTTATCTTCGAGAGGCCACAAAACTATTAGGACAATTTCACTTCCTTCATTCCTTTCGTGCGAGTTCATTAATCTTGAAGTTTGAAATTATCGTTCCATTCTCTCACCGATGGTGAGGACACGAACGGCGGTTCCTGATGATGTTACCCCAAAGCAAATGTCGCAAGGGTCAGAGACAGAGGCCGACGAGGAGCATGTGCCGCAATTAAGATGCCTACCTGAGCAGTCATTGAGAAGCAGTAGTAGTTCCGGTGGGGGACAGGTGCTGGTGGTGCCTATTGCTACCCCAGACTTTAGGAGGCCTGGGCATAATTTTGAGTATAATTGGTACAGTGTCTCAGGGAGAATTGATTCTAGTGCACCAGTTGCTTCACATATCAGGGGAGGAGTTCAAACTCCCACCGTCTACACTCTAGAAACGCGAGATCATATTGGTCAGGTACCAGTGGTCATGGAAGCACGATATGTGGTTTCAGTTCAGCCGTGGTTAGGGTAGCAGCATCGGAGGAAAAATACCTTTGACTTGAGAGGTACTGGAAGTACCACCCTCCTATCTTTCAGTGGATGTGAGACACATGGTGCCCAGGGTTTCCTGGAGGAGTGTCACTATATTCTTCGTACTTCGAGTATTGTGGAGATGAGCAGGATTGCTTTTGTCACGTCTCAGGTTCAGAGTAGTGGGTTGATTAGGGGTGGCGGCATATGAGTTGGGGTAACCTGGCCGAGTTAACTTCACTAGTATGGATTCAGTCTTTGAAGATGTTTTGAGGGAGGTTGCACCTCAGTTCCTTCGGGATGTATGGCACGCGAAGTTGAGCAGTTGCGTTAGGGCGCTATGTCACTATTGGAGTATGCCGTTAGATTCAGTGAGTTGGCCAGATATACACCTTGCTTGGTTGCTTCAGTTAGGAGATGGGTCCGTAGATTCATTGGGAGATTCAGACATGATATTCGGTTCAGCGGAACTCAAGAGTTAGAGTAGGATGCCTCGTTTCAGCTGGTAGTAGGGATCGCTCGCCGGTTAGAGAGCATGTGGGACCGGGAGCGAGAGGACAGACGAGATCAGGAGAGAGAGAGTTCAGGGAGGCGAGGAGGCCTCATAAACCGGAGGAATCTACTGGTCCTTATTATGGAGGCAAGGTATGACACGGTAAAGGTTTTGTGGGCCAGCCAGTTCAACTTTCATCACCAACTTCTCATGGGATTTCAGGTACTCATGGGTCTCAGAGGATTCGTATCGTATGTTTTCCACAACCACGTAGGCAGAGAGATTGTTTTCAGTGTGGAAATGGTAGCCACGGGGTGAGAGATTGTTCCAAGATTCGGGTAGGTGTGTTATAGTAGCGTATTCAGGTGAGCAGAGGGCGCCCAAGAGGGGAGGCCCGACCCATTGATGTGTTTCATATAGTACACTAGAGGCCGTGGTGCCAAATATCATCACCCAGGTATGTTTTGATGTGTTACAGAGGAGCACCAATTGTATTTCACTATAGTTCTGTTGGTCAGGACGAGTTCCCTTATTTTTTGTTTCATTTATGGGTGAGTTTCATGTTTTGCATTCCATTTTGTGTTTGCTCCTGTCGGGAGATTCTATGAGTAGTAGCCCATGTTTATCGTTGTTTTATTCATTCTTGATAGTAGTGAAACTGGAAGGGAGTCCTTTTTGTTCTTAATTGTAAGCTTTATGTGATTTTTCTGAGTATTTTGTTTACGAGTTGTGAGTTGATACTCCATCGAGATGTGAGTTTAGTTAGCATTATGATTTTTTCAGCTGAGATGAATTAGTGGAGGACATTTCAATTGGTATGATGTATCGTCGGTATGCGATTCAGAGTTGAGGGCGAGGTCCTCGTGATATTTGTGATTCGATATGTTTGGACCGGGCTGAGTACCGCGGTGGAAATTTTATCAAGATGGAATCCTTGTGATTTTTTCATATGCTTTGCTTCTTCCTTGTTATATTGCATTTGGTAAGTTAGTATTGATGGAGAGTTGTGCCGATGGGCTTGTTTGATAGTTCCTTTATATGTTTATCCTTTCATATTCAGTCATTCTCGTTATGTTCTTCATTAGTTTTAGCTTGCGGGATGTGTACCCGATGGTGTTAGTTGTGGCTTGGTGATTCGGGTGTCTAATAATGAGGTCTTAGTGTTTATCGCATCATTATCAGTATTATGGGGTTTGAAACAGAGTTCTCTTAGATGTGGGGCTAATTGCCAATGTTGAATTGATTTCGAGCAGCTATCGTGATCAAAAGTGTTATTTGAGCCTATGTATGATGTGCTATGTTGTGTGGTCGTGCCTTATGGGTGTATTCATGAGTTGACGCAGCTGGTTGAGGATAATGACGGATATGAATTTAGAATCGGGTCTTTTGTAAAGGAGTAGAAGGTGAGAAGGGGAGGTATGAGGCTTATCGGTGGTGATCTGAAGGCTATATTGCAATTGTGATTGTTTCATCAGGCTTATGTGGGTTGGGGTGACGTGGGATCACCCGCGGGTATGTGTTAGAAGTGTACAATCAGTGATTGGATGAGTTCAAGGTGAATCTTGGCACGTTCGAGGATGAACGTTTGTCTAAGAGGCGGAGAATGTAACGATCCGATCGCTCGTTTTGAGAATTTAAGCTCTGTTCGGTGGCTTAAGGTCTTGAACAACTTCACATTGTGTATATCGACCTGCATGCGTTGTTGGATTCAGTTACCGGATAATCCAGAGTCGAATTGGAAGAAATATTTCAGTTTTGAAAGCTTAAGTGATAGAAGTTGACCGGAGGCTTGATTTTTGTGAGAATGGCCTCAGAATGAGTTTTGGGTGATGTAAACAGCTTTGTATGATGATTTTGTACTAAGGCGCACGTCCGGAATTGGTTTTGGAGGTCCGTAGAGTAATTTGAGGTAATTTGGCGAAAGATAGAATTTCGGCGATTTCGGCCGGTAGGTAAAAATTTTGATATCGGGTTCGGAATGGAATTTCGGGAATGGTTGTAGGTCCGTTGTGTTATTTGTGACTTGTCTGCAAAATTTCACGTCATTCCGGGTTGAATTGATAGGTTTTGACGAGAGTTTTGATATTTGAAGTTTTGAAAATTCATAAGTTTGATTTTTTGTTTGATTCATCGTTTTGGTGTTGTTTTATGTGGTTTGAAACCTCGAGAGAGTCCGTGTTAGGTTATATGACTTGTGTGTGTGGTTGGACGGGGTCCCGGGGGCCTCAGGTGTGTTTTAGATAGGCTTCGGGTGAAATTTCCTTATTTTCCTACTGATGAACCTGCCTTCTGGTTTCCTTCTATGCAATCGCATAGGAGTAGTCGCGATCACATAGTGTCTCTTTGAGCAGCCCAGATTTTCTTTCAATGCGTTCGCACATACTCGCCCACGATCGCAGAGGTATACTTTCTCCTTCTTCGCGATCGCATCTACAGCATCGCTATCGCATAGTGT
Organism: Nicotiana undulata; assembly: GCA_005239495.1. Classification (NCBI taxonomy): domain Eukaryota; kingdom Viridiplantae; phylum Streptophyta; class Magnoliopsida; order Solanales; family Solanaceae; genus Nicotiana; species Nicotiana undulata. The sequence goes on from MDKH01047911.1 coordinate 35,686, forward strand.
TCCAGCAGGGCATCCGACTATCTCTTCTATGAGATCGCATTCCATGCTTCGCGATCGCGTAGTGTGGCATTTTGGGCAGCAGGTAACTTCTCATACACGATCGTACACGTGCCTTCGCGATCGCATAGAGCATTTTGGCCAGTGACAATTGTTCCTCTTCGCGATCTCATTACTTCCCCCGCGATCGCAGTGCTTTAAGCCTGGGCAGCCTTCCTCTTCTTCTCCGCGGTCGCAATCAATGTTCCGCGATCGCGATTCATTAAACATCTGGGCAGAATATAAGTTTTACAAAATCAAGGTTTCACCATTTTTAACATATTTTGACTTCTAGAGCTCGGATTTTGGTGATTCTGTGTGGGTTTTTCACACAAATCGAATGGGTAAGTGTTCTTCCACCAGAATTAATTATATTTCATGAATTAGTTCTTGTTTTTATCATTTAATTTGTGTTTTTGGGTTGAGGGAATTGTGGGTTTTGAAAGAAAACTTCTAAGATGAAAATTCATGATTTGAAAGACCAAATGACATCGGAATTTGATAAATTTTGTATGGTTGAACTCGTATCGGAATGGGTATTCGGTTTTTGTAAATTTTGTCGGGTTCCGAGGTGCGGGCTCACGGGCCGACTTTTGAGGCGATTTTTATAATTTTGAAAAGATTGAGACTTTATCATTCGTAATAGATCATTATACGTTTTATGTGTATTTATAAGTTGTTTTAGTTGATTTTGAGCCGTCCGGAGGCCTTTTCACCTGAGAAGTTCATTTTAGAGTACCGGGTGGTCGCCGTCGAGGTATGTATCTTGCCTATTCTTGTGTGGGGGAACTACCCCTTAGGATTGAGTCTTCTATGTTGATTGTAGCCCGTGTACAGGAGGTGACAAGTGCGTACTCGGACTTATTTGCAAATAGGTTGGCCTTTTAGGATTTTAAGTCCTTATATTCCCGTGTATGAATTGTAATTGTTATATCCGCGTTCTGAGTTGCTAGTTTCTTCCTTTCCTGCCCGAATTAGAAATTACTTGCTTAGTGTTCCTTTGTTTCTTATTTGATCTTAATTGACTTAAATGAAGACTTTTCCTTTCCTACCGTTATGTTATATATTCCTCCATACACTGCCTATTTGACTAAAACTAGTATAATTTCTCCCTATAATTGTTTAGTAGTAATTGTAATATTTATACGTTAGTGTCAAGCATGCCCGTGAGTCGTACATTATGATTTCTATGATTTTCTCTTAAGTGCTACTTAGGTTTAGGTTATAATCATCCATGTCGATGGTATTTCCTTGGTGTTGCCTATCACTGAGCATTGTTCAAGTTGAGTTGAGTCTTTGAAGCTAATTGTCTAAGTGAGATTGGTTATAGTTGTTTCCCTTGCCGGGATGATTTGGCCTCTTTGGTTGTGAACTTGAAATATAGAATCGTTGCTATAATTGCCTTGTTTTCCCCTCGTTATGTTGTTTCTCTTTGTGCTTGGAATTCCTTTCAGTGGCTACTTCTTATGAGTGAGTTTTTACTATTCTTGTGATTTAAGCCTCTGTATTGATTTGCTCATCGCACCGTGCGTTCTGTCTTTGTCGCTTTTGCGCCTGTTGTGGCAATGTATGTTGTTTCTTTCGCATTCTGGTTGTTTTCTTCAGTGGCTGCATTGCATATTTAAATTGTGACTACGGACGAGATTCCGGGAGCTTTCCCCCTGTACTGCATTGCATATTTAAATTGGGACTACGGACGAGATTCCGAAAGCTTTCCCCTTGTACTGCATTGCATATTTAAATTGGGACTACGGACGAGATTTCGGGAGCTCTCCCCCTGTACTGCATGACAAATTCTGAGTTACGGTCTGAGCTTCCGGTAGATTTATCTTGAGGAGATTATGATCGAAAACTTATATTTCAAAAGTATATTTGAAAAGCAATTGTCTTGCAGAAAATGATATTTGAAGGTCATTTATTAGGAAAGTTTATTTAAAAATCACGTATCTTGAAGGAACTATGTTTTGAATATTTCTCCTTTTAAAGATATTGTCACGACCCAAAAGCTGGTTCAGGTCGTGATGGCACCTAACGGCGAGGTTAGGCAAGCCAACATATAAATCCCCAGGAGTTACTACCCCGGAACTAGTTTATTCCAGTTATTTACAATTTATAACAAATAAAATGCGTAATGTAGCAGCGATATGAGGTAAGGCCGTAGATTCAAGCTGAACCACAGCTAGGCCAAATATGTACAACCCCGAATCCCAACATAACTACAACAAGTGTGTGCCAGGACTAGTGTCAACGGGCGGCTACATAGATACAACAACTGAAATATATATATACAAAAATATACAAGCCTCAGTCTGGAACAAAAGACTGAGCAAAATGAAACTAGAAGGCTCCAGAGGTGCTGTCAGGATGACGCCAAGAAGACAGCTCACCGTATGGAACGACACCGCGATCAGTATCTATCAACAGACGGACGACCAGACGGACCAGCCTCAAGACCTGCACAA